>CACRXP010000740.1:37494-59472 GCA_902702965.1 Spirometra erinaceieuropaei
GAGGTTCAGATGCTCCTTCCTTCTCCCACAGCCATATTTCGCGCGATATTCCTGCTAAAGCTCAACCTTTCACTTTCCTGGGTCTCCATGTTGATATGTTGGCACATGACGCTGACATTCGTCTTATCTGTTGGCACTCATAGACAAATCATCGTAGAATGGCCATTCAGATCGGCGACCACACCCTATACTCCCTTTTATGACCGCTCCATGGTCAGCGGATCTAAGAACGTCGGCCTTTTTTCAAGATCCCAATGCCTGGTATCATTTCCTACCACTTAGTCTTCAGTTTTCCCCGAACAAACGCCCGTGTTTCCTTTCTTGGCTTTCGTAGACTTACAAGTGTACGGACCCTACAGAAGCGTTGTCTGGATGAGCGTCATGGCAGTTCCAAACTGCATGTTATAGCCAACAGAAGACGCGACTGATTTTGGAGGTAAGACTTTCAAGTTAGTCATCGATCTTGATGTTTCTTGCTCACAGATGGTGAGAATTCTGCCGACAGCTTCCTGATCCCTTTGCTTTCAGCAGGTGGCGCCCCTACGCTACTGCGTTTGTGGCTGACTGGGTGGTTGCTGTCGAAGTAACCTTACGAAGCCAAATATCAAGTCGGATTTGTAAATCGATCGTGGTTAACTAAGGGTTTCATTCTCCGCTGAATATGTGCTTTCGCTGCGCATGTTTGGCTTGCTGCCATCCGCAAATAAGAGGTCGTGGACATCGGTTTTGGAAAATGGCATGAGCGCCTGCATGGGTCGTCTGTTGAGTTGCTTTCCGTTAGCTTGCTGGTTACAGTTGATTTTCTACCGATCCGCATGCTAACCGCCCATCAGCACTTCGTAGCATTTGTGGCAAGAAAGAGTGAATACGGCCACGTATGCTGGTTTCACCCTATTTACCACCGTACTTGCCTCCTAGACCGACCCATTTTCTACAGTGCGAGCCGGCATGTCATTGTGCAGTTGTCTGACCATTTGTGTAAATTGCAAGGCTACATTTTGACGCCGCGTCAAAGAAAAGGAAGTGTACACTGTCATCAGCCGAGAAACCGGCTATTTTTTCGGCAAGAACGCGGAAAGCGACCACACTCAGGGAACAAAAAACAGGTCATCGCGGCGTATTGCGCCTCGCGTTTCTTGTAACTGATGCTTCCGCGCTCTCGTAACTAGATGGTATGTAATCTACTTCTTTTGTGAAAACCAACTAGAAGAATTGCGAGAAATACTCAAATTTGCCTTCACTGTAAGATATCTTGATACCCTCATCATTCCCAGGGGGGATCTGGTTCCTGGTACGTGTGCTCGTTTGCAAGTAGCTGTGGAGAAATTTAGTGCGAGGACGCACTATGCTACCTCAGCATTTAGCCGAATGTTTACCTGGTTTTTGTTCCCTGAGTGGGATTGCGTAACGCATACTTGCCGAACTTTGTTTGCGATTTCGTTTATACATAGAGAAATCCACCTTGCCATAAATTTGCCCATATTATGACGAGAGTGGCGTTTTTGATAGACACTGGGCTTCGACGGAAACAGTTGACCCGGTGTAAACCGCGTCAACGTAGTATTTGGGAATTCTTATTACTAATTCTTATTTCAACGACCCTTCGTAGTCTCCAGCGAACAAATTGGTCAGGCTTTGAGTTTATAGCAGGTACTAAAATTCTCAGGACACACGTAGCCGTTGCAGAGCGGAAGGACGCTTAGACTATCTCTAGAATTCATTAGTCTATTACTTATTCAGTCGTATGAAGAGTTCGGTAATTCCTGTTTGAATCAACATTACTTAACACGAATTCTGAATTTTATTGCTCCTTTAGATTTACTCATCTCATTGTCCTTTTTAGGACCGATTTTACCTTGTTCACTTTCTTCTTCATTTGCACACTGATCACAAAAATCCTGTTCGGCACTTTATCTACGACTCGTATGTGCTAAAGGCGCATTTTCAGACCTCGGATGGATATCAGACGCTTCCCCTTTAATCCTCCATACCATACCCTCTTTTAAATTCAACGCTGCGGACCAAGAGCATGTGGAAGGTTTAAAATTAAGCGCTTTGCCTTTTCTACATGACCGAACAGCACGGTAAAAGCATAAGAAAATTAAACTCCTAAAGTCCGCCTATTTTTAAATTTCATTTGTAATAGACTGTTTATTAGTTCCCGTTTTATGCTTCTTATTTGCTCTTTTAGTCGCAAACCCCCTAAGCGACAAACCTGGAGGAAAAATTGACCTCGTATTTTGGCTTTCCACGTTTAATACAATGACATCATACTATTTTTTAGAAACAGATTTCCCCGAAGAAGTTCAATATTTTAAATGCAGAATTTCAATTTTCTCCTTCTTTTGTGAAGACCAATTAGAAGAACTACGAGAAATACTCAACTATGCTTGCACTGTAAGGTATCTTGATACCCTCGTCATTCTTCGGTGATCGGGTTCCTGGTACGTGTGCACTTTTGCAAGTAACTGTGGAGACATTTAGCTCTATGACGGCATATACCACCTCAACATTTACCCGGATGTTTGCCTACTATCGGACTCTCCTTTTCGCCGTTTATCCCCACCCCTCAAACTTGTATCACACGATGACCTGGTGTTTGTTCCCTGTGTGAGGTCGCATACTACGTCCTTGTCATCTTTCTTAACATCTCTTGCAGCAGTTGAGGCATACACTACGATTTTAAGATCGGATAACAGTTGTAGACATCACCTGACTGTTATGTGCTCAGAACCCAACTCTCACGTTATAGGGTATAGAAGGTAGAGATAAATGGTTCTATTTACTACGACGGAAAGACCGTTATGTAAGGAAGCAAATAAAATACCCCAGTATTTACCACCGGGAGCCCGAATATTAATGGTACTCATAAAATTGACTTACAAATCCGTTTCCTCCGGTTTTGGATCATGAAAGAGTACCCTGTGGAACAGTAAACGTCCTGTAACTCAAAGAAGGGCGATCTGACAGTCATTTAGCTGGGTTGGGAAAAAAAACAGTCTGCTAGTCCGGTAAGGATGTAGAAAGTGATTGGGAAAAGTCGACAGGATCTGTTGAACAAGAGTTCTATTTGCCCGACGTTTCAGATTCGCACTCGAGTCCATCATCGGAGGCAGAGTCAGACAAAGCCAATGCGCTGCACGCAGACCGGAGGCAGCTATAAGGCGGTAGGTCATGGGGCGGAAAGAACTGCCGCCGTGGCAGGAAACGACTGGAGCAGTTTACCGGATCTGATCCAGTTTTGGACGAGACAATCATGTTAAAAAAAGTGGAAGACTTCCTCGGACGGGGATGATCGAGCGAGCAGCAACAGTAAGGAGGAACGACGTGGTTCAGTCGACGGAACCCGGCCATGCATTCAAGTTCGATAAAGCCGCGCACAATCTTCGATCGATTATTAAGCGCAATGAGATGGCGCCACGATGGTATGCGATGAGATGCTGCCTGGGCAGACTAATAAGCCACACAAGGAGTGAGTGGGTGAGTATCGTTCTCACTGGCATTGTCGATGAGCCAAATGGCCCAAGGATCCACATGAGTTGTAAAATTTTGAAGATTAACCCCAGGCTGCAGGTAATGAAGTAATTATGGCAGCACGTATAGCCATTTGCAATTAATAGTCGAGCCGCCAGTTTTGATAGGCAGGCAGCGCAACGGCAACTGCGTCTTATGAATATTGCAACACATGTACGACTCCCTACCGGCATCTGACTTTGTCTCTTTTGGTGGATTAGAGTGAGAATCGATACATATTTGACAAAACGCGTGCACAGCGGATTGACGGGTTTTCAGCACGCACAATTAACTCTAATTCCTCGCGCCTCTCCTTATCATTCTCACACCAAAATCGTGCCGTTTACCCAACTGATTTAACTGAATTAGTTGCGATCAACAGGACTATTCACAGCCGGGAATTTTACTTTGGACCGTTTCTTTTGGAAAGAGTTAGTTGGTAAGCCTTACACGATCTGTTTCTTCTCTCTCTCTCTCTCTCTCGCTCACTGTCTCCGTGGATTGGCAAGCAGAAATCCTTTCTCGTGTTTTTGGACACTTGTAGTAATCGGCTTTTTAATGTTTACCGCGGTAGGTAGTAGCGAAGCAAACTGTCGAGAAGAATTCGTTGGGTGATCCTACAGAATCTATAGGAAAGAGGATTGTCCACGGTTAAAGCAAACTTCACTGAGTTCAAGCAAACACCATAAAACAGTCATTGTCTGTGTGGAAGGGTCCACTGAACTTAATGCTCAGTGACCAGAGAATCTGGGCTTGGATTCTAGGTTATCTAAGTGTGTGGTTGAACATGACTGACTAAAGTCCCGCTACAACCAATAGTATCGTTTTATCTGTGCACCCAATCACGAAATCCCTGAATGTATATTCCATCAGTCAACCACGAGGGATTGTCAAACTTCCATTGCAAATTCTACGCAGTGTCTGTCAGGAATTGCGAGGAATCACAGTTGCCGGTGAAGATACAATGGCCTCCTTGAACATTATTCACATCTGCACCACTAGATTTAGCAATGCAACACCCAGACGAGCTCTCGACAGTTCGACCGTCGTTGCCGACGATGCCCACCGTGTGCTCCATAGCAGGCTCACAGCAGGCTCAGTGACTTGCGCGTTAAGTAGTTTATAGTGAGAGTAGACTTTCTCAGCACCTACCGCACTCTCCTCCCCCCACCTCCTCACCTGGACCGGTGTCAAGACATAGTCAAGAAGACCGGAGGCGATGGAGGGCGTGGGTGGCTGGTGCGGCCGGACCCGCACCTAGGCATGCCGCCGCACTTTCTGGTCCACAACAAACACTTAACAAAAACAAAGAGGGGGCAGAAAAAAGAGAATGACTGGGCAGCCCCGCTCACGACTTGTATACACAGCGGGAGCGCAAGCCCAGGGAACCAGGTGTCAGAGAGCAGATGGCACACACAAGTCTGCGAAGGCCGTTGTTTGTTGTATCGTGGCGAAGCAGTCGTACATAATCCTTAAGCCCTAGACGTGTGAGACGCAGCCCTTGCACTGTGCCTGGGCCAACACACTTCAGTCAGTCAGTGACTGAGAGGCACTACCCATATGCACACAAACGCCCTCCTTCATGCGTGAGAAGTCGTGACAGCCCAACTCTCAACCCACCAGTCCGCCACTCCACACAAACAAACACAACTGGGCGGACTGCGTGGACTGATCTAGTGGGTCAGTCGGCAGGCTTCCAAACCAAGTCGCTTGGTTCACCGTGATAGTCTCAGGGTGGAATAACACGTATGGCAGAGGAGCCACATGGAGAAGGAGCCGAGAAGAAGGCTTCTCACTTGCGCGCATGATGCCAACTGAGGGTTTTGCGTTTTGTGGCGGTGGGGTGATGTTGTGTGTGTGTGTGTGTGTGCGTGCGTGTTGCAGGTGCTGGAGGGCAAGTGTGATGATGTTGTGTAACCGGCGGTTGTCTACCGCTGGTTTTCATGGATGCGCATGTGACCTAATAGACCCATGCGGCGAGTGAATGTGCGGGGCGGTGGGGACGGTTGCGGCGAGTGCGGCGAGTGTACGCGGGTGTTCCAAGCACTGGCTCGTCATTCTCTGCCCGATAGATTTGAAAGTGACCGGCCTGGCGATGTGTGTGGAGAATGTACGGTCACAGTGGGGCAGGACAGATCGGGAATGTCACAGTCAGTTTCGGCGCCAGTGATGGCCGTACCACTGTTGTTGATGCTGCTGACGCTGCTAATGGTGGTGGTGGTGGTGATGATGGTGGTGGTGGTGGTGGTGGTGGTGGTGGTGGTGGTGGTGGCGGTTGTGGTGGTGGGCACACTAGGCAATGGGATGTGGTTTTGGCTAGACATGGTGGATCTACAAGCTGGGCTTGGTGCGCCGATTGTGAAGTGAAATTCGCTGTTGTGGATACGCATGTGACATAATGAGCCCATGCGGTGAGCTGGTGCGCGGAGTTAGGGCCGGCAGTGGAGGAAGATGTTGCGAGTGCATATGAGTGCTCGGGGACTGGTTCGTCATTCTCTGCGCAATGGATTCAGGATTGACCGACGAGGCCGAGGGTTGAGACGAATGTGTGATCGCAATGAGAACAGGTATGGATCGAGTTTACATCACTGGTTATGGGGGTGCGCTGGTGATGCAACCATGCAATGGAACTTCGGATGTCAGCCCATCGGTGGGGGAGTGCGAAATGCCGCGGTGTTTGTGGAGCTAGTCATTTTGGTGACCGTAGATATTTCCCCAGGACGAATGATGACGGTAATGGATGGCGGCGGGCAGCGACGGTGTGATCGGTAGTGACGGGAGTGGTCGCCGTCGCGGTGTTTGCGGCAGGGCGAGGATAGGAGAAGAAATCGACGTTGTCGGTAATGGCGCATTGCGTCGGAAGGTGTTCTACGAGACCGATTTGTGCCCAAAACGTTCGTTGACACGGTGGGCATGCTGAAGGCGGTTACGTGTTGGCGCTGCGAAGTGGGGACGGCCGGAATTTTCGAGTTTCGCGGCGGCGGCGGCGGCTGCGGCGGCGGCGGCGGCGGTCGCGGTTATGTGGCTGACTTGGTAGATCGCTGCAATTGTCATCACTGTCCTCCTACAGGCCGGCTGGCCCCGGGACAAAGTCTTCCCAGTTGGACGGGTTGGACTGCAAGCGCTTCAAAGAAGCCTTGTAGCGCCGGACTTGACCCCCTTGCCAACGAGAACCCGTGTTGACGCATCATCTGAGCGAATCACTCGGGTCAGTCAAATTTCTGAATGATTTTCCACAGCCCTTCGCGATTCACAGTGTGGAATGCTTTCGTCAGATACAAGAAGGTAGAGTAGAGATGAAGCCGCATCTCTTGACATTTCTCTTGCAGGTCGGCGAATATCGTGTCAATGGTGTCACGATGATGACGGAAACCGCACTGGCTTTCTGTCAGGAGTCCTTGTTTCAAATGGGCGTTGAGGTGATTGAAAGGAATACGGGCTAATATCTTTCCGGCGATTTTGAGCAACGAGACTCCTTTGTAGTTGTCGCAGACTTGACAGTTCCGTTTCCGCTTGCTGAGATGGACGATTTTGGTGTATTTGAAATCATGATGGACTTTTCTTTGGTAATACATATCTTTGAAGACCGCTGTCAGATGATTCAGAAGTTGGGAGCCGCCGTGCTTGTAGATCTCAGCAAGGATCGCGTCTGATCCGGGCTCTTTCCCACAGGAGAGTTGTTACACGGCACTGATGGTTTCGTAAAGAGAAGGAGGGAGGTCAAGGTCGGCGTTGGTCTTTAATTGAGACAGACGGAGGATGGCGACGTCGGAGATGGTGGAGAGACGGTTGAGGACGCCTCTGAAGTGCTCGGCCCATCGCTGCAAATTTGCGTTCTCCTGGTATTTAGGGTAGTTGCATCGACGCTGAGAAGAGGAGCGGTTCCTTTGACTATGGGACCGTAGGCAGCCTTAATAGTGGCGAAGGAGTTCTTCCGGCGGTTGCGGTCCACGTACCCTTGGATTTGTTCGGTCTTACGAGCCGTCCAGACGTCCTGTATCTCCTGCAGCCGCCACAGCACAAGGCGGCGACTTTGGTAGAAATCTGCTTTGTTTCTGTCGCCATGCGGCTGCTGGTTGAATTGGGCTTTGTGCAGACGATTCTTCTTTGCGAACAGGTGGCAGTTGACGGCGTCGCTGTCGCCCAGTCCTGGTGCGGGCGACCGCTAACGTGAAACATATCAGTTTTTACTGAGATCTATAGGCGCAGACCGACATTTGATGTATGAATATTTGGACCGAAGTCCTGGCATTCTCTTAACTTTAGGTCTCCTGCGGCACTGTTGGAGGATCCCACCTTGGAGATGACGAAGCGATGGTCAGTCCATCCGTCGGCACACGTGATGATCGTCTTTGTCACCAGCATTTCTTGCTGGCCCCGCCTCTGGATGCGAACATAGTCCAGAGGGTGCCGCTGTCAGAACCGAGGGTGTATCCAGGTCACCTTCTCCCTCGTCGGAAGGCGGAAGAAGGTGTTGGTCAGGATGAGGCGGAGCTCTGCGCAGGCTCGCAGGTGAAGCATACCATTGTCATTAAAGCGCCTGAGTCCGTGGGGACCCAGCACTCCTCTCCAGGCAACACGGTCTCTATCAACGCGGACCTTGAAGTCACCGAGGACAATCAACTCACCCACCTTCGGCACAGACTCCAGGAAGGCGTGCATGTCCTCTAAGAATTTGTTCTTTTTCACGCCAGAGCTGACCGTCAAGGGGCGTAGATGTTGATAATAGTGGCGAATTTGCCTAACCAGAGAGGCAGACGCGGGCTCATCAGGCGGGTGGTGGTGGTGGTGGTGGTGGTGGTGGTGGTGGTGATGGTGGTGGTGGTGGTGGTGGTGGTGGTGGTGGGATGTTTGCCTTGTAGCGCGCAAGTTCCCCAACAAACAATAGGTCAGGTTGGGTTATTACCAACAAAGACAAGGGAGACTGGAATGACCATTTCAGCGCTTTTTACTTTTATATCTTCTCTGCGTTGAAACATGGTTCCGCTCTTCTGATGTCCTGTGGCAGACAGGGAAGTTGTCTCACGCTGTCGTTCGGGATGACAAAGGCGACGCCCGCATCTCGTCGTTATACCTTGGCGTAACCCCTTCAGAAGAATGTTTGTCTGACACCCATCTCCTCCATTTGACCTTGCTCAAAGAAGTGGGGTCTCGCTGAGTCTAGGGATGTTTGCCTTGTAGCTCGCAAGTTCCCTGGATGGTTAAAGTCCAGTCGTTCCCCTTAAAGACAGCAGCATCAGTTTTTAGTTAGCCAATGGAAGAAACGCGGTTTCCAATTTCTTCATTGAGACCTCGGAACGGAAGCCAGAGGCAGGTGATTCCTCAAGTGTATCGCCCACAAACAATAGGTCAGGTTGTGTTATTACCAACAAAGACAAGGAAGACTGGAATGACCATTTCTGGCTTAGTAGTCGTCGTCAGCCAGTCGCGCCTAATCCCGTAGTGTGAAACACCCGAGGCTCGAACTTACGACCTGTTAGTTAGAAGTCCACGCCTTCAACTACTGGGCCGTGAGCCCCGTTGCCTGTCGGTTTTCGATCGGGAATATACAATGGTAGGGGGCGCTCACCGATCGTTCATACGAAACTCACTCGTTCCGTGGTGCCTTATGGACTCTCTCTCGAGCCCAACCAGCAGCCGCACAGCGGCGCATGATATATAGGCAAAATGGTATTGCCGACAAAGACAAGGGAGACTGGAATGGTCATTTCTGGCTTATTAGCCGTCGTCAGCTAGCCATACCCAAGCCCGAAGTGTGGAACACCCGAGCCTCGAACTCGCAACCTGTTGGTTTAGAAGTCCACGCCTCTATCCACCGGGCCACGAGCCCGTTGCCTTGTCGGTTTTCGACCGGGAATATACAATGGTAATGGGCGCTCAGTGCTGTGTGGCTGCTGGTTGGGCTCGAGAGAGAGCCCGTAAGTTCCGTGAGTTCCGTAAGAACGATGGGTGGGCGTCCTCTACCATAGGCCAAGTTCTAGGAATGGTTGCGTAATTTAAAGTAAGGCAACTGCGGGAGCATTTGTGTAGAAGCACTGGAGGAGTTCTTCTATGCACCATCCTCTGGAATATTGCGGAAAGAACGTGAACGAAGAGAGGACTTTGAGCGATATCATCATCTCATCCGCTGCAATTATGATTTCTCGTAATATGCTTTGGCACTCTGCAGACTCTTTGATTGGAGTTCATTTTTTCTTTTTACGTTAGTGCAGTCGGTGGAATAGGTACTTATAAATTCTGTGTTATATGCACCGATTAACGATATGATCGACCGCAATGGAATGTCAGTTTTGTGAACGTTAGAGAGTCCATAGATCTTCTCGATAGTCTGCTAACCTTGTATCAGGAATTTAGTGGCATCTCCCAGTATTAGTTTCCTCCCTCTAAGACGTCCCAGTATTTTGTAACTTGAAGCAATCTATGCTGTGACAAAGTTCTTAGCAAGAGATATGCAGACGGATTGACATCTTAACTATAACACCATTTTACTAGTGCAGTCTGTTTGGTTGAGTCCCCCTTCGCGTGCGATGGGACTGATGATCATTCAGCCAATTCAGCGTTTTTTACTTTTATATCTTCTCTGCGTTGAAACATGGTTCTGCCCTTCTGACATTCATAAAGAATTAATGAGTATCATAAACCTTCCCCTTCCAAGTGTTTTGACGTTGATATGATGCATTTTAAGCTTGCAAGGCCGTATAGGGCGGGTTCAATCGCAAGAATTGCATTTCATTCTCCTACAGAGCATTAAAAGGAGTAAGTTGTAATCGATGGCTGATCTCGCGCAACAAGGCCCCTCGATTTCAAGGAGCGGAGAATATTCTCACCGGTTTCAAGTGTTTTTGCGAAAGCGATAAAGGTCTTCGTCAAGGTCGCTAGAAACCGTCTCAGTCAAGATTTCATAGGAGGAGAGTCGCAAAACGGAAAACAGAGCAATGAGCATAGAAAGCTGTGTAATAGTAAGCGATATAACGACGTGGTCACCAAAAGTATATTTTCTTACGCTAAAGTAAGGAATTTTTGAGGATTTATGCATGGCTGAGAATGTTAAACTGCATTTCACATACAACAAACTCAAGTAGAAAGGAAAAGGATGGCATGCAAACGAAAACGAAATGATAGCATGCGGCGACCGATGTCTGACATAATGGTCATAACGGTACCAAATTGTTCATTTTGAACAAGTTTTTAAAGCCGCACGCTTTTCGCATTATCTGAACTTCTATCTGTCAAAATCCCTGACCAAAGGTCCCAGGATCGAATCTCAAGTAATCCACACTTGGGGTTGGGTATGACCGGCTGATGACGATTAATAAGCCAAAAATGGCCATTCCGGTTCCCTTTGTCTTTGTTGGTACTACTTCATATATATATATATATATATATATATATATATATATATAGTGGTAGGGGGCGCTCACCGATCGTTCATACGGAACTCACTCGTTCCGTTGTGCCTTAAGAGCTCTCTCTCGAGCCCAACCAGCAGCCGCACAGCGGCGCATGATACATAGGCAGAATAACATTACCGACAAAGACAAGGGAGACTGGAATGGCCATTTCTGGCTTATTAGCCGTCGTCAGCCAGCCATACCCAAGCCCGAAGTGTGGAACACCCGAGCCTCGAACTCGCGACCTGTTGGTTTAGAAGTCAACGCCTCTACTCACCGGGCCACGAGCCCGTTGCCTTGTCGGTTTTCGATCGGGAATATACAGTGGTAGGGGGCGCTCACCGATCGTTCATACGGAACTCACTCGTTCCGTTGTGCCTTAAGAGCTCTCTCTCGAGCCCAACCAGCAGCCGCACAGCGGCGCATGATACATAGGCAGAATAACACTTCGGGCTTGGGTATGGCTGGCTGACGACGGCTAATAAGCCAGAAATGGCCATTCCAGTCTCCCTTGTCTTTGTCGGTAATGTTATTCTGCATATATATATATATATATGAGATGATACCGACAAAGACAAGGGAGACCGGAATGGCCATTTCTGGCTTATTAGCCGTCATCAGCCAGTCATACCCAACCCCAAGTGTGGATCACTTGAGATTCGAACCCGGGATCTTTGGTCATGGAGTTTGACGCTCTACCATTGAGCCACGGACCCGTTGTCCTGTCGGTTGTGATCGGGAATATTAATTATGACAATGGGCGCTCGCCGATCAGGTTACGGAACGTGCTCGTTCCGTTGTGCCTTGGGGCTCATGCTTAAACCCTCGCAGGCAGTCGCACAGCGACTAGTGGTAGACTAGTGGTAGAGATACGGGGAATGCTGAGGGACCCACTGAAGAGCCGAACCCCTAACAACTACGACATGCAGCGGCAAAACATCGGCGAAACACGCGTGCATGGCTAGTACCCGTGCTGTTAGTAAGGAATCACCTTGCCCTAAAGTATACTACTAGCTGCCTGTCGGCAGCTAATGCATATTACGCGGTCACCCCCCGTGGCTAATGGACTTTGGCCCAAATATTCATGTAAAAAATTCTCGGTCTGAGCTTATAGACCTTGAATAAACTGATCTACCCCAACTTCGTAGATAATTTCTGAGGAAATTAAAAAGCGACAACTTCGTGATGATAACTGACACTTTAGTAAGGTCTGTTAAAGAGACACCTCTGGCGGACTGCTTATTAAATTGAAATTAGATCAACGTCCTTGCAATACAGTCGGATTTTGGAGTTGACTCCACCATAACGGCCACATGTCGCCCCCCCCCACATCGATACATACAATACAAGGCGAATGCGGAAAAATTAAGTTCAGTCGACAAGATGATGAACTGGAGATCCGAGCTCGTGATACACACGGTGGATGCGAAGGACAGAGGGGGTTGACAATAAACGTCAGTCATTAAGGAAACCAGAAAAATTGAGGAAGAGAATATGCGAAAAAGCAGCACCAGAAAAGTCTTTGACGGAATAGGGTATTCTACGGGAACACGTTAATGGCCAGTAAATACCAACTAAATCACAGAAAGAAGATTTGAAGACAAAACTGAGGCCTGAGGGGGTCGTATTTAAGGAACGTGATATAACGATGACTTAAATATTGCCGCTGTTATCTTTCACTAAAGACTGTCGCAGCTGCTGGGGCTAATTGCATTCAAAACAGAATCGTAAATTAAGTACTATATCTCGCTGTTTCAGTTGCCGTTCTTACAGCTCGCAAAACAACGAAAACGTAACAAACGTCAAATACGATCGATGACGAGCTTACTTTCCTAAAGAACGCTTTTCTTGCAAACGGGCATCCGGAGAAATTCATCGATAAATAACGCCATCCCAGACAAAAAAAACTCCTGAAGAAATATCTGTACCTAAAAAGTTAATGACCATCTACCTCCCTTTCAAGGGTGATAACGTGTCAAACGTGATCCAGCGACGACTACGGTGCACAATCGAAAGGACGTAGGCCGCCTCCAAACTGCTGTTTATAAGCACCAGAACGGCCATCCCAGTTAGACCAGATAAATACATTTTGCCAATGCACGCCACATCAAACTGTATCTATGAGTTTACATGTAGTTGCGGATGCAAGTACATTGGGCGCACGCAAATGCAGTTAGCAGCTCGGTCAGCTCAACACATGCCGAAGTGGCTGCTTAAGGCGGAAAATAAGGTGCCCAGGAGCTCAATCACAAAGCACCTAGTGGACACGGGCCATACGGTGGACCCAATGGTTGCATTCAAGGTCCTGTTTCGGGCGACGACCGGGCGTCTATTGCGCTTTGCAGAGGCCGCTGCAATACGGAGAAAACCAGAACTCTGTAAGCAGCTGGACCACGTGATAAACCTGGCACTACCATGGGAGGGATCGATTATGGACGAAACCTTGTTCTCATATACGCCGTCTCATTTCGCCCCCATCCCTCCCCCTCCTCTTCCTCCTCGGTATGACTGAATGCTGCCCGCGCGGTGCACTCTAAATCACGCCGGTAAAGCTCTCACTGCAGTTTTAACTCTCATACTTGGATGACTTCTCTCCCCCTCCCCCTCCCTCGTCATATACACCTGCATACTAGGCCCATGTTTCAGGTTACCTATCACGTTTTATCTCTCTAGGTCGATCGTTGATTGAACAGTTTGCATTGTCATATAAATATGCAATGACCATGTGCAGATGAACGAGAGGTCTCGAAATTTATGACGTCGGTAAATACTGCATGCTTTGTCGCCTTTGCCTTTTCCAAACATTGTGAAATGTTTGAACCATTTCCCGCTTGATGATGATAAAGGTATCATCGACATATCGGGTACAAAATTTTGGCCTGTAGGTTTCGAAAATTTCGGTATCTATCTTTTGGAGAACAGCTTCTGCGATGAAGCCTGAAAGCGGTGATCCCATCGGCGTCCCTTTGTTCTGTTCTTACATCCTCCCTTCGAAGTTAAAGAAAGTCTTCAGGCAGAAGTTCAGCAGTTGGATGAGATGAGTCTGTTTCACACTTTCGTCTGTCTCGTCATACTAGCATTCGAGCAGTTCGCTAACCGTTTTGACTGCTAGGCATTGCGGGATCGAAGTGAAGAGAACGGTGACATCGAATGACACCATGACCTCGTATTCGCTGAGTCGGATGGACATATGGTCCATGAATATGCCCTCACTTCTTCTTCGTGTTCTTCGGGAGATGATGAACGCGATACAATGTCTGGACCTTGAATCTTTACGCATACCGATATATATAGGCAGAATGATATTTCCGACAAAGACAAGGGAGACTGGAATGGCCATTTCTGGCTTATTAGCCGTCGTCAGCCGGCCATACCCAAGCCCGAAGTGTGGAACACCCGAGGTTCCAACTCGCGACCTGTTTGTTAGAAGTCCACGCCATTGGGCCATGATCCCTTTGCCCTGTCGGTTTTCGATCGGAAATATACAATGGTAGGGGGCGCTCGCCGATCGTTCTTACGGAACTCACTCGTTCCGTTGTGCCTTATGGGTTCTCTCTCGAGCCCAACCAGCAGCCGCACAGTGGCGCATGATAAAGACACACTTCGGGGTTGATTATGACTGGCTGACGACGACTGCTATGACAGAAATGGTCATTCCAGTCTCCCTTATCTTTGTCGGAAATTCATATTGACCCAACTGTGAAAAACTCGGCGCCTCGGTGGGATTCGAACCCACGCAGTAAGAGAAGGCCTTAGTACAGCCGACGCTCTAACCCCCTGAGCTACTAGGCCCCGCCGGACGACTCGAGTTTAATAACATTTGGGTCAAGTTTAACCGCCCAACCTACTGCAACTTCTGGAATCCACCAAATCTGATACAGTAAGTTGGCTGCCCAAACAGGATTTCCTAAGTAATTCACCTAGAATCCACCAGATGACTACCAGGCTCACGTAATTCATAGGTATTTTTGCAATATGAATTATTCAAATTCAAGGCCCTTGGGGATCAGGATCGCTCATCGACCAGACTCAAACATTTGACATTCGGTTATGAGACCGAAGGCTCCCTTGCCACAAGGTGAGACGACAAATGTCATCTACCGGGTCCAGTGTAACTCTTGCCAAGCAAACTACGTCGGAGACACAGGCAAACGGTTACAAACCCGCGTTAGCGAACACATGCGGGTAGTGAGGAGAGCGGACCCCTTGTCTCTGGTGGCGGAACACTGCGCGGACACTGGACACACTTTCGCCTTCTAGAACCCAAAAATTCTGGGTCGAGGCAATGACCGCGTAGCCAGGGAAACGATCGCGGCCTGACACACGGAGACAACCTCAATAAACCGTTGTGTCGCCCTTCCGACAGCCTACCATGCCCTCCGGACGCAGCTCAACGAACTACGGAGAAAACGCGAAGTCAGGCCGGACGTGAATCCAAACATGGGAGAGCCTACGACGGACCCTCACGTAGTCACACCGCAAATCGGTCCCGGCAAAGGCGCAGTCATCAATACTGTTGCCTCAACTACTACTCCGGCAGCCGGAGAGAAACGCGGAAAGAGGGATGCAATCAAGACTAGCAACCTAGCACGACAATTAAGGTCAACGCGAATGCGGGCGATGGCCACCAACGTTCAAATGCCGCCCCCCGACGAGAGACAGGCAGATTGACAGCAGTCACATTCCCTCCCGACTACCAAGACGATCCCTATGCGTATGCGGGCCATTAGCGCCAAAAGCCGATTAAACACTCCCCCCGGACAATTACCACCGTGTTAGCATGACTGATATCTATCCACCTCTAATAAATATTGCGTAATGCCGTACGATACTCACCTCCGACGATGAAAGCTTGTCTGCTTTTAAAACGTCAACACAATACAATCATGGTTCCCGAGATAACCTCTTCTTCTCATATATATATATTTTTTTCCGAAGAACCTCCTTCCTTTTCATTATATCACCTCGGAATGCCTACCACTTCTACTCTACTACATGTATATATATATATATATATATATATATATATATGACAGTCGGCGCTCGCCGATCAGGTTACGGAACATGCTCGTTCCGTTGTGCCTTGGGGCTCATACTAGAACCCTCGCAGGCAGTCGCACAGCGACTGGAAGAATGATGTAAATCAGCTGGTACCGACAAAGACAAGGGCGACCACCTGATATATATATATATATGAAAAATAAAAGAGGTTGTTCTTCCGAAGATCCTCTTCTATTTTTCATTATATCACCTCGGAATGCATACCCCTCTGAGCTACATATATATATATATATGTTGAATGGTTGAGGTAGTGTGCATCCCGGCATCATATGATGAAGATATAAGGCTCGTCAGGAAAAAATCAAGTTGTTCTCGTGAATTTTCGAGCTGGTGACACCAACCCGTCGTCAGACGAAATAAACACAGGAGAAAGTGAAATTGGCCGTACAACCAGGAGTCTGGAAAAGAGAATACGCGAACACATGTCTGCCTGGCTTGGTAGAAGTGAACATCGATCGATTTCGAGTTCAATTCTCGCACACCTAATCGATACGAACCATCAAACAGACGCTAAAGAAGCTTTTAAAGTTATCTACCGGGCACCGGTTCACTACTCTAATGGCCTGCGCAAACGGGTGCTAGCCACAGCCGAAGCAGTGGCCATTCGACTGACGAACCCAGCACTCTGTTGTCAGAAGACGCTGACACAAGCAGTCTGTCTGCCCTGGCCGACTCCAGACGGTGATCGCACGCCATACCGACGCACTGAGAGCAGTCACATGCACTCACAGCGCCTACAATCCAACCGGAACCTCTCTACTTCCCCTCCCCCCTCCCACTCCAATTCCTTCCTCCCCTCCCACATCAACTCCATCGTCCTCAACACGCTGACTCCGTCATGCGGGCGGCGTGAGAACATGGAGTCCTGTTAATAAAACTTTTCATCGAATTGGCAGTAGTTATTGAGACTGATCTTTAGCATCTCTGAAAAGTGTTGTGTTGGAATGCTGGTTAGATTATCTTGCAGGCATCGGGTTACGCTCTTAATCGCCAGGTCATGTTGTATTGAGAAAACCAGGGCAACCACGTCAAACGATAGAATACACTCATCAGGACTTACTTTGAGGCCTTGGATTTTCTGGAGAAATGCCTGAATAATCGGACTATTTCGCCATTCACCCTGCCCCAGACACAGCGAACCGCAACCTTAATTCCTAACACCTCTAAGTTGGATCACTGACTCCTACCCGCATGCCGGATCGACGATCATTAAGTCCACCGTCCGAAGTCACATTTAATCGTCATCCCCCCCTACCCTCTAACGCAAGGAGCAGCAACAGTTCCCTCTTCCCTCCCCCACCACAGACCTTAACCTAATTATGTCTCCATCCCCCTTTCATACATTAGTTGCTTGCCTGTTAGTGGCTGCCCTGTCACGCCAACCATTAAGGTCTGAACATTTCACTTTCTCCTGTGTTTATTTCGTCTGACGACGAGTTGGTGTCGCCAGCTCGAAAATGCACGAGTAAAACTGGATTGTTTTCCGACGAGCCTACTATCTTCATTGATATATATATATATATATATATATATATTGCAATGTTCCACGAGGGTTGAAAGATATTTTATGGAGCATACGCAAGTACAGTACTTCAATAACCCACCTCACATGCGATCCAACGTACGATCTCACACGCTAACCCTATCCAGGTGGGCACTTAAAACTTCTTGAAGCTACCTAAAACACTCAGACCGTCGGATGCTCAAATCGAAGCTATGGGGACTGTGTTCATTTACATAGCTAACGCCATTTCGTCTATGCGTTGGCACTTCTCAGCCACTTGGGACTGTTCAATTGAGTCTGATCAGAGTTCATAAGTAGAAGGAAAATCCAAACACCTGTTTTTCAGTGTTTGCCGATCACTAATACTAGAGGACCTCAAAAAGTTCGGTCCGTTGTCTCATTTCTAGATCTACTCCCAGGTCCGACTTGAGTGTTACCATCAGCCAATCGTCTGTCTCCATAGACAAGTAAACAAACACAACATGCCGCTTTGGCATTGGTCATGGTCCAAAAAACGAGCGTTACTCGGTAAATGATCCTCAGAGTCCTGTGCATTTCATAGTTATTTCGAAAGTAGAAGGTTCAAGAATTACAGAACCAGGAAAAAACAGCTACATATTACCAAGCACAGAACACCATCTCTTGAGCTCCGAGTTCGAAAACTCAGACTAAAAAACTTCTGTCTCAGTAATCGCACCTTTGTCTTCTTTTAACAGGGGAACCCCAGTGTTCGCGGTATACTGTTTGCATGAATGCTACAAACGTCTGCACTGGGTCTTATCAACCAAAGGCCCTAAGCTAGTGTTAAAATACTCGTACATATCACCTGCGAGGACCGATCACCAGTCTGGCATGACCATAGAGGAAAATAGGACAGACGATGAATAGGCAGTAATATATAACTACAATCAGCGACTGAGATATGTTTTCGACTAGGAAAGATTATTTAAGCCTAGTTTTAATGCGAATCCCCATGCATCGTAGTCAAAGAAGTTTCAGTTATCCCGAGTGTCGGTTTTTAATGCGCTTTTTCAGCCGCCTGCAAAAACTGCACTCTGTAAAAACGAATTATTATGAGACATGCATTTTTTTCACTGATTTACGATGCCCTTATCAGTTCAAATACATTATGAAAAAACATAGTCAAAATATGCTTTCTTACGCTCATTTAGTTGTAAGTTGTGCCGTTTTCAAATGTTATATAGAGTATCTTCCGACCTCAAAACCTGTTTTTATTATGAGATTACTTTAGACCATGAAGTGTCAATTAAAGAACACCGTACCTGTCAGTTTATGAGGGCCGCATATGAAGTATGCAACATAGTGTGCATCAATTGCAGCGTTCTATGTGTACTAAATGACCTCTTCTCAACCGCACAGAGGTATTGGTAAGTTGCCTTACGTGGATTGTAAGGCACCTTCTAGATTTAAGATTTTGTACGCAAATCCAATGGCAGCTCTGGCTCAAAAGTACTCGAAAGTCATAGGTATTTTGGAAGATTTTGAATAATTCATATTGACCCAACTGTGAAAAACTCGGCGCCTCGGTGGGATTCGAACCCACGCAGTAAGGAGAAAGCTTAAGCACAGCCAACGCTCTAGCCACTTGAGCGTTGGCTGTACTAAAGCCTTCTCCTTACTGCATGGGTTGAAATCCTACCGAGGCGCCGAGTTTTTCACAGTTAGGTCAATATGAATTTTTCCAAAGTCGAAGAACTTTTAAAAAAACCGAAATATGGCATTTCTTCACGCATAACATTTGAGGGAGGTGTGATCTTCTGCCAAACAAGTGAGATGAAGCTTATTTCGTGCATGTTTTGTGCAAAATATATTTAAATTTGTTAAGGTATCAAAAATTAATATAAAAATCCATACTATGTAAGTAGATATCTTCTATCGATCGCGGTTTTCTTGGGCGGCCATTAAGAAGTGTACTTAAAAGTCAACATCCTGGCGCAACCGAAATATCTCAAGTTTATGCTGCCCGATGGTCGGTATTACAAACCCACTTAAGAAATCCTTCCTAATCGAAGGCTCATTCCAAAATTTCGGTTAGAGTTTGCTCCCATGGGTCCTTCTACAATCCAACGAGATCAGTAAACATTCACCCACGGATCGAAAATGGTAGAGCTTAAGCTCACTATCCGGGGGATAGCGGAAGCGACTTGATCGGACACTAAACCCCGGTCGGAACCTCAGGTTCCCCAGCCCTTTGCAGCAGTTAGGTTCGTGGAGACACAGACGCAGGCGAGGACGTTTTTAAACAAATCCATGGCGAACATATGTCCAGTTAACCATGACAAAGCGTTTGAGGACGCTTGTTCTGCTTGCTACTTCACCTTGTACAACCGCGTTCTGCATTGGACAGGACAGGGGAACTGTCCTCAATTTCACCTTCGGAGAACTTAGCCCCGCCTTGTGACTGTGTGAATGTGGTGGAAATGGGGCTGGCACAGTGGCCATCAGCATGTGTGCATCTGGCATGAAAATTGACTGGACGCTGATTGGACAAAGTGTGTCAGACGCCGCTACAGACCTACCTACAGTCTACGGGTATCAGAAGAAGTTACAGCTCAAGAACCGGTTGCCAGTCAGGTTGCTTTTGAAAATGGATGAAACGTCTAATATTCGTTGCACTACGGGTTACCCTTATTCCTATACCTCCACTAGCTGTCCTTGTAACATTGGCCTAAAGGAGGAGCAACAGATCGTTGTTTTCCTCTTCCATTGTACATCGGAACTTAGGGAATATTGAGTTCAATAAGACTTTGAAGTTATGAGCGTCGTTCCTCTTGACTACGACAAATGTATCGTCGACGTATCTGGCCCAGACGCATCCTCCACTTCCGAAGTAACCATCCTATTGGCCACAAAGGCAGTTATATCAGAACTCTCTTACAATGACAACGGAAGAAAGGAGGAATGAAGATACCTGCATTTGCTATTAACAGCCAACGGTTACCCACGATCCTGCATACGTGAGTGTCGTAGGAAACCTACCCGTGAGAAAGCTAGCAGTGAGAAGCCAAACTTTTGGCTCGCGATCCTCTGCGTGAGGAATGTTTCAGATGCGACAGCAAGAATCCTGAAACCTTTTGAGATTGGGCTGGCCGACCAACCGGAATCTACTATCAGGCAGCAGACAATGAGGCTCAACCCACCGCTACTGGCAACGGAACAATCAGTAGTGGTCTACAGCATACCGTGCCAGGACTGTAGTGCGAGGTACTTTGGTGAGAGGGGCAAACGCCTCTGCGCAAGACAACGTGAGCACTCGCTTGCAGTCAGCCGAGAGGATAAGCCGTCACCGGTATACGGCCACATACAACAGGAGAGGCACAGTTTCGCCTTTAGAGAAGCAAGCGCCAGCGACCAATAATTTGACAAGAAGGTCAGACTGGTGCTCGAAATTCGGTCCTCAGCTGGCATAATCAACAGAATTATTGATTTCCATACGGCTTACTAGACTCTTTGTGCAGGGGTCCCAGTCAGCCCAGACGGGGCCGAAATCACAGGCAACCAAATCGCGGCTCCCTCCAACAGTTATCATCTCCATGGCAGGAGGAAAGAACCAGTCGGATGTCGCACGACCGACGCGACCAAACAGCCGAATCGCACGTGCGGCGGCAGTTGATCAGTGAGTCCGGTTATGAGGGGGTGGGTGGCCCACGGCAACACAGACCTTGAATCGATTACGACAGCCGGACAGGCGACAGAGGTCACACGGGTGCGTCAGTGTTCACACACAGAGGGAAAAAAAGTCAGTCCTCGACCAGAGAGCGGATCAGAGTTTGCGCGTCAGGTATGCTTATAACACGAAACGGGCGGTGAGACAGAACGACTCTAGGGTAGCAGGAACAGACGTCCCACCAATCTGAGGATGGAAACGAGGAGGGTCCCGAAACATCTGTACAAATAAAACTTGGTCAATGAACTCGCATTCCCTTCCTCTTCGACTTTTTCAAGTAATTAATGCAATAAGGCGTCTAGACAGCAGATCCTTACGCATATCGGTATATGTACATAAACATTTAGGCAGAATGGTATTACCGACAAAGACAAGAAAGACTGGAATGGCCATTTCTGGCTTATTAGCCGTCGTCAGCCAGTCATACCCAAGCCCGACGTGTGGAACACCCGAGCCTCGAACACACGACCTGTTGGTTTAGAAGTTCACGCCTCTACTCACCGGGCCACGAGCCCGTTGCCCTGTCGGTTTTCGATCGGGAATATACAATGGTAGGGGGCGCTCACCGATCGTTCATACGCAACTCACTCGTGCCGTTGTGCCATAAGGGCTCTCTCTCTCGAGCCCAACCAGCAGCCGCACAGCGGCGCATGATATATAGGCAGAATGGTATTACCGAAAGGTCGCGAGTTCGAGGCTCGGGTGTTCCACACTTCGGGCTTGGGTATGGCTGGCTGACGACGGCTAATAAGCCAGAAATGGCCATTCCAGTCTCCCTTGTCTTTGTCGGTAATACCATTCTGCCTATATATCATGCGCCG
>CACRXP010000740.1:84625-102992 GCA_902702965.1 Spirometra erinaceieuropaei
TATTTCGGTCGGATATGATTATGTAGCCCCACCTGATGTAAACGAACCCCAGTCACCTGTAATATGGGACCGGCGGCAATAGGGTTTTTTACAGGTGGGGCCAGGGAACGCACAGGTGACGAGGTCAAGTAGTTGTATGCAAAAGAAAAGTTATTGGGAATGCGCGGTTGTACTTTGGATGTTTGAGAAATAGTTGCGCTAACCCCTAACCCTACCACCTGACTATAACCTCTTATCCTTAACCCTAACCCCTAACACTAAACCCTAACTATAACCCCTAACTCCTAACCATAGCTCCTTACCATAACCCCTAACCCTAACCCTTAACCTAAACCCCAGCAGTATTGCGTCCATCAGGTTGGGCTGCCAAACCACATCTTACCCATATTTCGATCGCTCAAAGCGCTTGTCTATAGGTGCACAGTTGAGGGTCAGAAACCCTTCTAAGGACATAGGCATCTTGTTTTCACAGCTCACAGACCGTTTCATGAAATGGCGGAAATGACAGAAAAGCAGGTTTCCCTTGCGCAGCTTAGAAGAACCACTACTTTCAGATAGATAGTAAAATACGCTTCAGAGTTGCGGTTTAACTAATATTTAAATTTAGTTTTTGTAACTAACGTTTTTGTTTACTTTTGTTGCACTAGATGTGTTCTTTTTGTGAAAGGAAAAGTGTCTGATATAAATGCTGCCTGTTAGTTTACTTCAGTAGACTTCTACTACTCAGTAAAACTCGGGCAAGTTTTACGCAACATACATTGTAAGATTCTGGATAGGCAGAAGTCGGGAGCACATAAACTTGCGTCCTCTTGATACCGAACACTTAAAAGTGACCATAAAGGGTAATTAAATTTGGGAATACATGAATACATCTCCATGACTACTGAATTGGTCGTATGCTTCTTCATATTTCACTAGCCTCGTGTTAGCGGTGGTGATTGAAATCAGAAACGGGCGTCAGACATGACCAGGCAGCGAACACGAGCGAGATGCTGACTTTATGCTACATCTGATCTCACCTATACGTTTTCAACTTAATTTCCATTACTATCTATGCATAGCTAAGGGTCAGCTTTAAAGATATTACCCATGAAAATTACTGCATTTTTAACCGTTGAACTGGCAAAGACAAGATACGATATTCGGTAACTTCATATGAAGAGATAGAATTTTACATTTTAATCGACAAAGGATGCCGTATTATATGTCCAAATGGTTTGATTTCTTATTGCACTTTTGAACTATTCGACTTATTTAATTGGCATTTTGGCCAGTTAATGCAAAAGGTGGTGGCCTAGGTGGGGTTCTAACCCATGACCGCAAGAGCAAGACTTGAGTATAGCTAATGCTTTGATCACTTAAACTACGATGCTTCGGTCGGGAACCGTGAATTTAAACACATATGACCGTCGAGTTTTTCTAAGTTGGGCCAAATCAATTATTTACATCCGTCCAAACCAACTGTAAATTAAGTGAGCCTGGTAGTCATCTTGAGGATTCTAGACTGGTTGTTCAAGAAATCCTACTGGGGCAGTCAGTCTACGTACTAGGGTTGGTGGAGTCCACAAGCCGCAGTAGGTTGGGGAAGTAATTTCACTCAAATTTGACTAAACTCACGGCTCTTTGTCGGGGGTTCAAAGCTCAGGTGACTAAACCGTTGGCTGTAATCAGGCGCTTTCTTTTCTTTTGTGGCGTCGGATCTGACGGAAACCGCTGGGTTTTGATATTTGGGTCAGGTGGAACATTGAAATTTAAAAAAACCGCCGATTCATTTCCGTCCCACACGAAGACGACATATAAACAACGCTAGGTTCACTGGGTTTTCAGCACTACTATATATACAGTCTGGGGAAAACCCTGTCGAATGGCAGAGACATCTTTGCGTTACTGATGCTTTCGAAGAATCCTTGTGATGGGGATTCGTGTGTGTGCGTGGTATTTTTTCTGCTTCTGCTGCGCAAATAGCCGAAGAGGACAGTGACCCAAACCGCGGAAAACTGATAACGAAGTACCTAATCACTTAGAATTCAAATGTCGATAGACTGTACATTTGGCTATACTGATGATTGCGGTAATAGCAGCGTTGGCAAACAAGTTAGTGCCGCCAGGCGTTCAAAATTTCACCACCGTAGCTCTATTCCCCCACGCACCGAAGGTGTCGAAAACAAGTTTTGCTATTTCACTTCAGTCTCCTATCGATTTTCACGTGCCGTTTTCACACCAATCGCGGGACCATATACACACGCCTACATGTAAAAACCCCAGCACGCCTCAACACGCACACACACACACACACACACTCTCAAGCCGAAGGCTAGGGGAGTGGTGTAACGTTCACTCCTGATGTCTTGTTTTCCGTAGCCTAGACTTTCGGGTTGTCGGGACGAAACTCGCTGGATGAACCCGATTGCTGAAGACTCCGTAAGCTCACTCCAACACAGAGTGAGGGAGGAGTCGTCGAGTGGTAGGAGAAGGCGAGGAGGGAGCGAAAACAAGGGGGGGGGTGGAGTGGAGTGAGGATTTCCCCCAAAGCTCGATCGATCCTCGAGTTCGGGGTTTGCGAGTCGTAAACAAGGTATTTTCAGTGTCAATCAAGCACAGCGGGCGGGGGATGGTAGCGGTGAGGTGTGTTTGTGTTTTCAGGAAGGGCCAGCGATCGATGAATGTTAGCGTGTACTCGTGCTGAAACTAAGTTTGTGGGCATACCCTAGCCACCGCAATCTCAGAGGCAAGGTTTGCTTAGTATAAGACGGCTGTCACCAGTCGGGAATTTTGTTTCGTACGTGGGGACTCATGACAGTTTAGGCCGCTATCGGTGGTGGAGAATCAGTAGGTCCACCGGCTGACACCTGTAATTTACTGGCCTTGCTAACGCAACATTCTCACTGAGCGGTGATTGCGTGGGCCGTACCGTGCTGTGGCGTGCATGCCAGCAGCGGAGAGAGGACTGGAGTCGTACTTCGCTCTGGGGATGGCAACCCTCTCCTCCCCTCCTCAAAAAGTTAAATATATTCAGCCCTCAGTTTTGTCTATCATCTCCGTTTCCTGCCTGTTTGGTGCGAGGTAAAAGTTAAGTCTACCGATCGATGAATATGCCTTGATTGGTTGGCCCAAGAATCTAGGCAGGAATTGGGACTGTCTGAAGGGATCCGCTCTGGTTCTGAAGTTTTAACACGGTTTACTTGCCTTGTGGCCTGATGATTACCCGCCTACCCAACATAACTCTCCCTCTAATCGCCTTTTCGCATAGTCATTATTAATCATACTTAGGAAAAGGTCGAAAACCAGGCCGGCACGGTGCCATATTCGCAAAAATTCCTCCAATGGACCTGCAAAACTGATTCTGAAAGGGTAACCTTTTGTTCCTGTCTCCTGACAAAAAACCCAAACCCATTTCTACTCCAGTCCTGTATTGAGTTGAATTCGCTATAGGCCTGCTAACTATTCTATTGCCCACCTATAGAAGACTTATTTCTTCCGTAAGTCCAAGGAGTGGAAGCTTTTAAGTGTATAAATTCACTGTGTACATTCTTCAGTGCGTTCGGCTGCTAGATATTGGGACAGGGAGGCGACAGAAAGTGAAGTCGATCCATCACTGAAAATAGCCTAAAATAACTTCAAAGTTGGCGTGGCATGCGAATAGTCGGCCTGTGGAAGTTTGACACCTGACAGGATAGTTCTGTCCACTCCGGCAGAATATGAGTTTGCTTAAGTCTTAGTCGTAGGTATATGTGGGGACACGTGTGCGTGTGTATGGTACGCGCAGAAGCGAATTCGATTTCACTATATGTACACACTACGTGGCTTTAAGAAGAAATAGCGATGTCGGCGCGAGTTGCAAGACCTCCCTACGATGGTTCAGGCGCAAGTAACTGCTGCACCCTCGACGGAGTGGTGACCCTGCCCGGTTGCTATGAATAAATGAGGATACCTATGCTTTAAACGGTCGTGACCTGACGAGATGTATCTTGGCCTTCTGTTCCTTAGAAAAGAAGAGGGCCCGAGCGGGGGTTTCTGTGAAAGAGTGTGCCTTCTACTACACTAACGGAGACAGACAGCGTTAGGCGTAAAGATGGAGTGGTAATCAACTAGGGCGAAAGCTCTCTCACCTTCTGGTATAACGACAAATAATAAGGTATGTTTAGCTCCAAAAATGCCCTTCAGGAAACCACAGTGTCTTCTAAACTGGTCTGGATAGTGAGAAGTTTTGCGCAATTTTTCTAGAACACATAACTAGGTTCACAGGGATGGAGGAAACAAGGTGTTTATAGTTCCTTAGCTACTGAGTCAGCGCTGAGAATTGGTTAGTCGGACGGTATACCTTTTTACAGCCTGCACGGGTAAATGAAGATTCGGTTCGGACGGTAAAATATGAACCTCGGACAGACAAAATTATTGTTTCGACGGAGTCAAGTGTTGGCAGACTCAACAGCCCATACTCACTCTGACCTGATCGCTGCTGCCTAGAAAACTTGCGTTCCTATGAAGCTCTTGAACATTGCGTTCATAGCAGGTGTGCGTATTGTGTGTCTGACGTCCGTCGCGGAGTCTTGGCAACCCAAAGCACGATCATAGTTCAAGTACTTGGACAAATGATTTGGCAGAACGGTCCCCACTGTGAGGAATGAGGTGGGGCAGTGTGAAAATTAAGAACCACCTGAGTCCTCTCACGGGGACTTTTTGTTCCAGTTTTCGTGCATCGCTGAAAACAAGATCTCGCGTATTTTTTTAAAATGTGGGAGACAGTTTGTTTAGGCATCACTATAAACTCGATCAGGGCCGAAGGAAAGTGTTGAATCAGATAGATAGTTCTTACTGCTAAAACCAAGAAAAACTGGAATTTACCATTTGTGGGCGACTTGACGTCTTCGGTCGATTATAGAGCAGGCTTGAGAAGATCTGAGAGTCGAGTCTGGCCCTGCCACCTGAATCAGGAGTGACGTTCGCCAAAAAATGGGATCTCCGGCCTGTCTAGGTATACACTTTTCCGGATGAAAACTATTCCCGATCTCTGCTTGCTAGCATATTTTGTGCTACATCTATTCCCTGACATCCGTTCGTATTCTGAGGACTAGAATTCCGCTATAATTACCAACGCATAAACAGCAACGTGACCGCACAAGGCGAATAAGTTCTTCTCGCAACTCAAAAAGCGAACTATTTGGACAAAAAGATTTTTGCAGCTAAAAGTGATGTTTTCACAGGAGGGGGGTGCCACCGTCGACTATATCACGCCTCTCTTGCCCTGACCTTTGTTCTTTGAGGATTTGTCAAACACCCAAAAACGGGATCGAAAATCTAACATACATGAGACACAATTGACTGAATGGTCGAGGAATAGACGACCAGGACATCTGGTGACTTATGGCGGGAAGTGGGATGGAAAGTAAATAGCATGCTAACTCCCCGCTCAAGAGTCTGCGTTTGATTTACCTCCATGGATCATGGTTTGCAAAGTGAACGACTGTCAGCACAACGTCTGGTTTGGCAGGGGAATACAACCCCCCCCCCCCACCTCCCCCCCATTACAGGTAGCCCTGCATGAATTCCAGCGGGAAATGGAGGGGTTAGAGATAAGGTTGGGACTAGAAGGGGGTAAGATCGTATTTCGTAGCCGAACCTGTAAGGGGTTGGGGTTAGGGGTTAGAGTTAAACCCCATATTACCACCAGTCCCGTGTGACAGGCGACTGGGGCTTGTCTACTGCAGGTACGGCTACGAAATAAGATCCGACCTAGAAGGGTCAGGGTTAGTTTAAGTGTTTGAGTTAAAGTCAGGACACGGGAATTGGAACCTCATGGGATTTAGTGCGGGGCTATCTGTGGCACCGGGGCTTCCATATCTCCGTGTACGACCCAACGTTTAACAGGGTCATTCCTTACTCCTAATTTAACGCTTCCAAACCCAGAAAGCAAAACTCCTTGCACTTTTTTGAATCACAAAAAGCCAGGAAGAGGATGTTGGGGGAGGGAGTATAAAAGACTCCCACCAAATGGCCTAGGATGCGTAGGCCAGGCGATTCCGTGCAACGGCTCTGAGAATTCCGTTGCGCCAGATTTCGGTCTTTCTGTGCAGGCAACTCTACTCGGTGCTCTAATCAGTTGTATCAGGTTCCTCTGCACTTAGCACCAACAACTTCCGCGGGTTCCATCACTTTTGAATCTCGGGTACGTAGGTACATCGGAAGGACAATAAATACGACCCAGTTTTCGGATAATCCGTCAACTGTCACCTTCCGACATGGCGTGAGCCCGCTTGGCCTCGTCGCCCTGTCAGGGGGGTTTGGCACTTTTGTCGGGTGGCCTCAACGAGTGGTTCCTCCCCCTCCCCCCCTTACGGACATCCGCATGAACTCAGTTATCGTATTCTCCGGTAGCGCACCGGCGGATCAGAGCACCCAGGGTACTATAATTCACTCCTCCCCCCCCCACCCCCACCGCCGCCGTTCCACAACCGAACCACTATGGCCATGACTTTGGGCTGCACGTACCAACCGCGATATCCCCTCTATTCTTACCCGCAAGGCGGACCTATTTTTGTTCTGCGTGGCAACTCTGCTGGAACTACACGAATTATAGACACACAAAATGGAAAATACTTTGGCCGTTGACCCTCGGCTTCAAACCCGTGCTTTACCCGTCGAACTGTCGCGTCTACGTCTATCAGATGTGCGAATTAATCGATACAACTTTCTCTCCTACTCGCTAACCCGGCCTGCGGTTAACTGACAAACTACTAAATGAAGAGCCTGTTACCACGATGAAAGCCTATTGCATGTGCCTCTGAGATTGCAGCGATTTCGGTCCTAAGCCTCAGCTCCTCCAGTCAGAGACTCCCCCCCATCCCGCTCTGCCCACAACTACGATGCATTTTAGGCGACTTTGCAAGGCCAAATATCGGTAGTAGGCTCTCACCACCCCCTACCCGGGGGGGAGGGCAACGCCCCGACCACCAACAAAAAGACACTGCCGGAAGTGCCGGCGGTAGTTGAACGCAGGGCTCTAAACAGGACTGGGGGGAGAGAGAGAGAGGAGAGACGGGTTCGGCCAGGAGGCAAGAAAAGCACAGAGAAAGCTACAACTGCTGCGCTGCATCACCTGTCAGGTCAAGCCTTGACAGCAATGGCAACAGCGGCGGCAGTGGATTCCTCCCGCAGGTTGAGTTCCATCTCTCTCTCTCTTCCATTTTTGTCCAAGACCAGCGCGCCTGCCGAGAGACAGGAAGGAATTCCACCTCTGGGTATTTATGCTGCCTTGTGGAAAACGTCCTGGGCAGCTAGAGTGCAAGTAAAGGTTGGGGCAGGGGAAGAAGTGGGAGGACGGAAAAGTATAATAATAGAGGGCAGTGGGGCGGGGGGGGGCGCGCGCCCTTTTGTTGTTTCCAGCACATGTCCGGCTCCTCTCACTTCGTTTCCTCCTTTTCCTATGTGCATGTGTGTGTGTGTGTGTGTGTGTGTGTGTGTGTGTGTGTGTGTGTGTTTCGTCTCCAAAACGAGAACCACGTTGTGGATGGCGTCAGAATGTCCGCTAGCCGACTCGGGTGGAGAAATTCGCATTCTCCTCTTACCTTCCGCCTGCATCACCGGTGTTTGACTTCCCTTCGTACATTCCCGGCTACACGGTTTCCGGGGTCGTACATATACCTTCTGCCGACAAAATAGAAGCCCACGCAAATTCAAACAGAGGCCACTTGCAGTAGTAGTAAAAAACCCCTTCCAATATGCCACATATTGTGCCGCATTGTGAGTACTGTGTTGATTTCTTGGTCTAGAGGAGATACGTGCCGCTCGCTTAGACTGTCCACATAGGCTATGAGGGGACTGATGGGCGTCGTTTATTGTAGAGATGAAGACGTACTTGACCATTATTGGAGGTGGCAGGGACTAAATTACGGAGCTGGTCAAGGAGGCCTCCGTGTTACTGTATTGTACTACGATCTGACCGACTAACACTTTCATTTGCCTGTCGATCAGTATAACCATTGCCGTCTCCATCGTCGTCGACGTCGCCTTTGTAGGTCTCTGTCTCGCTGTCAAGGTCTCGCGCGCTCGCGGCCCCCGACAGAGACAGAGACAGAAAAGAGCTGAGTTAGCACTGGTGACAGTCGTTTACGCCAACTGTCATCCGGTCGGCACCCATGTCGAAAGTCCAGCATTCTCTCTCTCTCTCTCTTGCTCAGTGTAGTCTCGGTAGACATGACGGCTAGGCTGTTCCCGGCCTGTCCGAATTCGTGCGTCTGTTTACGCCTATAATTTTGAAGCCTTTTGTATTGGAAAAGAGGTTGTGACCATAGACTTCGAAGTTAAATTTTCAGCTATACTGACAATAACACTGTTGTTTAAGTCCGCGCACTCGATGGCCAAAGAGCACGGTTCCAAACCTGCCGATAAAATACGGCCGGCAGACAACGGCTAATAAACCATGGATGACTATCGGAGTCTCCGCAGTCTTTGTCAACCTATATATATATATATATATATATATATATATATATATGCAAGAGGAGGATGGGGCGATCTCTGGGGAAGAAGATTTATTCATCTGACGTTTCGTGTTCATGCTCAAGCACATCATCGGAGATAGACTAAATGAGAAATACAGGGTTTAAATAGGCCATCTGCACTCGCATCCGATAGGTTCGTCCCGTTCTATATATATGCATATTCACTCAGAAATGGGCGCACACCGATCCATCGGCTTCCCGAAGCAAGCAAACTTCGTATGGGTGATAGGATGTACGAATAGGGGACCACCTACCAGGCCGAAGTTGACCAAGCTATGAGATATATGTATATATACTGAAAATGGCATCCCAAGGAGTTCAATTTGAAAATAATAAGTCTTTTTAAAAATGTAACAAACCTTATTCGGATGAGATAATGGCATCCTTCGATGTCATCTCCCACTTCACATCCATACCACTGGATTTGGAGAGGTAATAGACAGAAGTACGCTTCCAGTCCTACGATATGGACGTTTCTGTATCTGCTTTGCTTTAACCCTTGGTCCTTTGTCTGAAAACAAACTTCCCATTTACACACGAACACTACCAACGGATGAAGAGAACACCTATGGGGTCACTCATCTCCGGCTTTTTCGTTGAATGCAAAAATCAGAATCAACGGCCCTTGCTGTCAACCTCTCTTCCGAGCACAAACGAGATTCCTGGTAATCTTGAGTTAATAACACTGTGGAGCATTTCAAAGTAATCCATTTTAATGACAACGAAGATCTCATTCACATAACGCGCCCATAATTTGTAATATACCCAATCACAACCAACAAGTCAATGAGCCCGTAGCCAATTGTTCGTACGCTGGACTAATAATCAAATGAGCGCGGAATCGAGCCTTGGTGCTTCAAGTCCAGAACTTGGTGTGGCTGGTTGGCGATGGCTAACAAGACATAAATGACTACGCTAGTCTCCCTGGTCTTTGTCGACAATCTCCCTTGAATTAAATTACAAGTCGCAGTGCAGCCGTCTGCGAGGCCATAGATTGCGTCCTAAGGCACAGTGGGGGTCGCGTAACACGATATTTGTATTAATACCTGGCGAGCTTCCCCCATATGTTAAAACTGTACCTGAGCTTGTCGAAAGACAGCTGAAGAAAAGAGATTCAAGTGGCGCTCCAACCGACATCTACCGTCTGCACACAACTTTTACGTACTAAGGAAAGAGTTAGGTGTCCCGATAGAATAGGTGTTACCTGCAAAATCCCAAGTGCCAGTCGTGATACCGTCCATTGTGGCCAAACTGGAAAATCTGTCTCAACCCCTATACACGAACACTAGTTAGAGATGAGGAAATAAAAGCATCTTTCACAGGTAGCCATGCACACACTGGACACTAGGCATATATTTGTGTGGGAGAACACTCGCATTTTTAGTGCCTCTCCAAATGCGGCTAGGCCGTGAAGTCCTTGCGGCGATGCACTCACATGAGGCAGGAATCAATCGGTATACCGATTTAGGTGCCACGTGCAAATTCCACAAGGTCAACTGTAAGCCACCCCAGACAATACCGAGGGGAATGACCGGATACAATTGACGCGCATTGGCACAGACTTCATACAATCAAGTAATCTTTTGTCTGGCGCGGTTAAATAGCTAAATGGGTCACGAGATTGACGTCGCAGCCACCAAAATAGTCGCCCACGCCGGAAACAAAACAGGCCGAGAATTGATTGAAGCCTGGGCCTCGGATGAGAACTCGGTCAATCGATTTATCGATCTGGTGCCGGTGTACAGAGCCCTTCGTAGTCACCTCCAGTCGTGCGACGTCGGTCGATGATTGGGCCTACGTGCCTTATAACTGCCGCTTGTCCTGTTTCTGACACTACCTCTGATGATGGACTCCTGTACGAGTCTGAAAGCTCAGGATAATAAACAAGGTGTTCCGGTGCTCGATTCTTCTTCTTCACTTATAAAATAGCTAAATGTTTGTGTACGCGACCCCTAAGTCTACCGACGAGCGGGGAACCAACCTTGACAATATACGCAGTGAAGTTTACTCTGTTTCCGAATAACTTAATCTTGTTCTAATTGCATTTTTGGGAATGTCCGTATTTCAATACATATATGTATGTACATTACAGGGGTTTATACCGCACTCGAGACATAGGTACTAGTTAAAAACCCTGACCGTTTTTCACCGATGCTTCCCCTGCTGCATGATTAAGTGTCGAAGCATTCGGCTACTCAGTTAATCCCGGTTTTATCTTGAGTTTTCTGATATATGAACTTCCAAGAAGCATCAAGCTAATAATTTTGAAAATTGTTAAAGGAGGGACACATGGTTAAATGCCCGGGGCATTAGTGCTTACTTCACAGAAGATTATTGTCTTTGACTTAAATATGCATTACAATTCCGGGATTGATCCTAACAAGTCCTGTCCGGTACACTTAACTTCATGTATCTCTCTTAATGATTTTCGAAAATGTTGGCTTGATATACATATATATTTGAGGAGGGACGACATATTCGGAGGGTAGATTGATACATAACTGTTTCGGGCATGTTTGCCTTCATTCAGCCAATCATGATCCCGAATGCCAGCTGGGACTGGAAACAAAAACATGCGCTCGCACACCTGGCGCAGCTGGTCCACGACTAGGTCTATCAGATGGGTCATAAGCACTTCATCTAACCGAAGTTCATCAATGCCTCGCCACCTGCCATCCTCTGTCGCTGCAGATCGGGTATGTATTCACCCAGGAATGGGTGCACACCGATCCACTGGTTTCTCGAAGCAAACAAGCTCCTTACGCGTAATAGGGGTGACGAACAGGCAACCGTCTACGAGGCCGAAGTCGAGACCAACAATGTCAAGGGAGACTGGAATGGCTATTTCTGGCCAATCGACCGTCGCCAGCCAGCCATGCCCAACTCCGAGGTGTGCAACACCTGGCGTTCGACCTCGGAATCTGCTGAGTGGAAGTTCAACGTCCCTAACTACCGAGTCACGACCTTGTTTTCCTGTCGGTTGCAATCAGGTGCATACAATGGTAGATGGGAGCTCACCGATTGTGCTACGGAACTCACTCGTCCCGTTGTGAAGAAGAACACTAACGGCAGAGACATGGGATAGCGCAGGGCGGGCGTTCATCAATCTAGTTTCGGAACCTGCTCATCCCGTTGTCCAGTTGGTTTCGATATACAGTCTTCCAAGATAATCACAGGGCTACCAAAAATTAATACAGAAAGGAATGCTAACAAAGACAGGCAAGACGCCCTAACCAGTGAACCTGGCGATCGCTGCCCTGTGGGCTGCGATTGGGAATATTAACTACCCGATCGGATTACGGGACTCGCCCGTCCCACTATGCTTTCGGGCTAGTCGCATAGCGACTAGTAGTATAGTGCGTGCGTAGAACAAAAATTAAAGTTTCTTCAGTAGGGCTCCTCATCCGAAAAACACTAGGGATATGGACGCAGTATGCGACCCCATTCAGGAAACAAAACCAGATCATCGTGGCATATTGCGTCTTCACTCTCGCTCCACGCTCTTTTAACTAAGTGAAATTTAGCCTACTTCTTTTGTAAAAGCGAAGTGGATGAACTGCGAAAAAGGCCCGACTTTTTCTTCCACTACCAGATATCCTGATACCATCATCATTCCTCGCGGATCGCGCTCCTGGTACGTGTGCTCTTTTGCAAGCAGCCGTGGAGAAATCTAGCGCGAGGACGCAATATGCCACCTAAACCTTTGTCCGAGTGTTTACATGTTATCGCGCTCTCCATTCCACCGTTCAGTCCCACCCATAAAACTCGTATTGTGCTCGGTGACCTGGTTTTTATTCCCTGAATGGGGTTGCATACTGCCTCCTTGCCAAACTGGGATGTGGAGCAGGGGAGTTTGTAACCGAGATGGCAGGAGTACTGATGTTGCGGAAACTTCGTCGTCTCCGTCATTAGGATGATAAGGAGTCTGTTGTTGCTGGCCTTCATTTGCTCACTTGTGATCACTTGCCTCGTCATATTAGGTATGCCAGATGCAGGAAATTTGGCTGGTCCTCTTGCTGCTAATTAGCTGCGATATCTGCAGGCGCAACTACTGGCGGGATCGCATAATCCCTGTTCCTGCGCGACCGTCGTATTTGCAGCTAAGTCAGCGTACCGGCTGGTCCTACCGTCGTCGTCGCCGGGCAGACTGAGGGGCAGTGACGGCGGCCGAGAACTGAGTTTGGTTTCTCGGTCTGGATCTTAGTCTGATCCGACCCCTGATTAGTCCACATTCATGTTCAACCTTAGTTCTCCCGTGTCAGGGTCCGTGGCTGGTATGGATTTCCCTCTGAAAAAAACTTGGTGGGTTCGGGAAGGTCTGAACAGCGATTTACAGCCCCCCCTCCTGGATGCCATTCCTCGAATGTCCCTCTGACCACGGCGACAACTCCTTCGATTCAGGTTTTACGAGTTCCGGAATGTGAATTAGTCTCTAGCATTTGCTAAGCATTCCGCCATGTGAGAGACCCGGTTCATTCTCACTGCCCTGGCGTGTCCTCCGGTTTATTTATATCGTCGGCTAACCACTCTCCTCCTAAATCGACATCTTCGGGTATAAAACATGTACATCTACACTAATATTACCTGGGTGGTCCAAAAATGAATTACTGAAGTACAGTAGTAAGTATAGTACTGAAATCGCTGGTAGTAGTAAATTAGAGTGTCAAATATTACTGATAGGCGCACATTATAGGCGCCTGTGTTTCAGTGGTCCTTCGTAGGCGTTGACATGTTCGATTTTCTCCTAGAAGTAGGGAATCAGTACTACTGATGTAGCAGTAGCACGTCCCACTTCATCCTTTCTCTTGATTCGGGGTCAGATCGCAGACTGGGTGGGTGAAGCCTCTATTGCTTGGGGCATACGGACATTGAATCATCACCGTGACTCCCCCGTCTTCTTTGAATCCAATTAACTCAATTCTACGCAGGCAGACGAAGAAACCGTTTTTTGCACTGGTGTATTCATGTTTCCACTCAACCATCGTTCCCCTACACCGAAATCACCTAGCATGCGCATCCACACTACGCAGACGGTCCAGAAATGAAATCCACAATCGATCTGTTAGCACGACCATCTGGCCGATGTTATCCGGTGTCTTTACCTGTCCATCCCTGTCAGGGTATATCCTACGTTTATTCATACGCAGGGGTAGGCAGGCATCGAATTGTTTGCTGGTGAGGCCTAGCACATCATTAATCCCTATTATCTTGTGAATATGTATGAAAGTATTTCAGCCAAGCGTTTGAGCTGGCCGTCTATCTAGCTGTTAGAAAGATACTGGGATGGATATTTGTCGTGGACATCGACTGAGAGATGCTGTTCTACCAATGATAATAATTGTAAACCTCTCTCGTCCGCCTACTTTGCGAATTCCTCCAAAGTAAGCCCAGCTTGCTATCCTCCGAGACCATGCCAGTCGAAAAGGCTCTGACTAGGTGGTGTGTAAGGCCCATGCGTGTGACATTCAAACAACGGGATGGGTGTCTGCTCAAGCACTCACGATGGTCCTGAGACGGCCCAGGTGGTGTAAAGTTTCGAGTGCCCTTATGGGGTCGGGAGCCCGAGTTCAAATTTAGACAGCCGCGTTTACTATCACTAGTGGTCATGATGGTGACAGGGGGTGTAACAGGTATGCTGCAGTCTTTCTAACAAGATCACCGGAGTTCGAACCCCGCTTGTTCGATTTTTTCTTAGCGAGGTCCACCAGGGTGGCAGTATCAAAAAGGTGGTCATTTTTACTAGTTGCGACCGCGTGTCTTAACTCGTCCTCAGTTCACGAGCAAAACTGTCAGACCAATTTGGCTGAGCCTCGAGCTCTGAAAACGGCAACAATCCCCCCCCCTCCCTCCAGTTGACGTCAATCGCCATCCGACATCTCCACGGCTGGTTTCCCTGTACTCCCGTATGACAGCTGCGTCGACCGCCGCCGCCACCACCAGCCCCTGCCCATCTCCCCGTCACCTGACCCAGGAATCAGCCTAGGCTCATGCCGTCCGCGTGTCTGCCCGCTTTACCTTAGAGCCCCCGAGGCTGTCGGCGTGATGATTAATTTTGTTTACCTATGACTCAAGGCATCTTAACCGTACTCATCCCGCCACACCCCCTAGCCATTCATGCAAACGCCTCCCTCAGTCGCTCTAAAGGCTGGTTTGAGTAGCGGTGTCTAGCCTCAACCTCCCTTTGGTGGACGGACACTGGAAAGGGGGTGATCAACGAAGTAAACTTCTTCCAGGTGTGTGTGTATGCCAGTGGGCGTGCGACCGGCGATCATACACACTGGCAAGCCTTTAGGATTGTCCTTGTCGTGTATATGGAGGCTGTCGCGCGCCTCCACCCCCCCCCCCCTCCTCCACGAACTGCACCCGTCTGGATCAGTCAGGCCTTTGTCGAGGAGAAAATCCCTGAAGTAGGAGTGCTCTGTTAGTCATCTGAATCGCACATCAGGACTGCTAGTCCGCCGTTAAACTGTTCCTGATTAACATAAAAGGCCAGATCGCAGTTGGTAGCCAGGACCCGTATTACAGGTGGCTGGTGGGTTTGTTTACTGGGGCTGCTTTGTGGGGCTCCATAATCACATCTGTCCCACTTGGCTTCCGTTTGACGGTTGAGGTTAGGATTGGGGAACCGGTTAATGGTTTCCGATTTTCAGTTTAGGGTTATGCCTTTAGGCTTAGGTTTTTGGGTTACGGTTGGGATTTGGGCGTACGAATAGGTTTCAGTATTACGGTTAGGGTTCTCAGTTACAGCTATCTCTAAGGGCTACGGTTACGTTTACGATTTCGGTTAGGGTTGGGGTTCGGGGTGCCGTTAGGGTTAACGGTTAACGTTCAGGGCGGAGGCTATGGTTAGGGTTGAGGTTAGGATTAGGGTTAAGTTCGTCGTCCGCTGCCCATTCCTGGCTACCAACTGCGATCTAGCCGCATAAAAATAGCCAGATGAGGGTGCTGTGGTCATGGATTTCTTTTGCCCCACATCAACATCACCATCAACAACAATAATTCTGGCAGCATAATGGTCACGAGCTTATACCTTCTGAAAAAGTATGATACAAACAACCTAACTCGTTTGGAGATTGGGTGGTGCCTGATTTGACTTTTGAGGAAATCTGCAGATCCTTGGATTTTGCACTGCGAGCTCAACTGATGACGAATTACCAGTTCGGCCGTTCAAATCAGGAGTTGGCTCGTCTACTTTTACCCCTTTCGGGAAGTTTACTCTATTCAGAATTGAATGTTCAGTGGGAATATTCCTTGGAAGGTTGAAACTTCCCAGATGCAGAATGGAACAGTCGATAGAGTGGGTGATTGTAGAGCTTGCCCCCCAAACGGGCCACGTGGTAGACGCGCTGAACCAACACGGGGGCCATATTGGACCCTGACAGGCGTTATCGGAGTTTCGCACATTTCAGGAGGGGGCAGGGGGAGCGCGGTGGCGGACCCGGTTACGGGCGTACGTCGCGCACACTGGGACCCTGTTACCCCCTCTTGCTGTCGTTAATCAAAAACCCGGTTATTTGTTGTGTGGGCCAGGGGGTGTGGAGTGGAACGCCAAGGTGCGGGCTCGACCGCGCCATCCGCCTGCTTCCTCTCCCACCTCCGGTCTTCTTGACTGTGTCTTGACACCGGGCACAGGTGGGGGAGGAGGAGGTGGAGGAGACAGTGCGGTAGGTGCTGTGCAAGTCTACTATCACTATGAACTAAATTTTCGCACGAGTCACTGTGGCTGCTCCCACCATGCTGTGGAGCACACGGTAGACCTCGTCGAAAACGACGGTCGAACTGTCGATTGTAGAGCTAAACGGTGGCTGCCTTCTCGACCAGGCTTGTCCACTGCAGTAGGATTAAGCTGATAGACCAAAATGACCCAAGAATTGAAGGTTCCCCACACCCCCTCCCAACTACAATTCAAGCTTTTCTCGAATACCACTACTTTTCTTTTTAACAGTGGCGGACACCATCATTAGCCATGCGCAGGGAGGGACACTTGGTCTAATGGATTGAACGGGGTACCCGACGCCCGGTTGCCCTCGCCCAATCTCTTATCCACTTCTCACCAATGCCTCCACAAAACTGTACTGATCGTGGCAGACCCACCTCCCCCCCCCGCTCCCCTCACCGGAAACTCTTCGGCTGGCGAGCGAAACAGGATAGTGACAGAAGGAGAATTGAAAACTGAAGACTTGGCTATTTATAGGGGAGGAACCCCCACCGTCCCGTAGAACAAGATGACGAAGGTTTTATACTCTGTCTCATCTTCAGTTGGTTTGGTCAATTCTAGGGATTACAGTAAGATGGGTATGATAAAACCGAGTGGTACGGATACTGTATAGGTTCCCCTGCCCCTATTCACCGCAGAAGCCATCATTGCCTACCGAGTGCAGTGCAACATGGGCGAATAGGTGATATAGCTAGAAAACCAGGCCGTCTGCTTGACTGAAATCAGTGACGGAGAAATGCTCTCCCTGCGGAGCCGGATACCTCGGTGGCCGCGTGCTCTTGCGAAAATTCTTTCGATTTATGCGTGGAATTTCTGTTCCACTTTGGCGTTCCAGGTTGTTAGGGGGTTGCGAACGGTGTCAGCAGCAAGAAGAGAGCCGTGAACGAGCCGCCTTTAATTGCCAACTCTTCTCGTAGAAAAGGAGCTGGCGACAAGCATTCTCCGACATCCGCCGAATTTTTTGCCCACAATCTTTCCGACACTTCTCACTAGCGGATGGAAAAAACTGTCGAGAAAATTTGCCGATATGAAGGGTGGGACATAGATTTGACGACTGTTTAGCAGCACTGTCTTTATAGCTTCCCTGCCTCCTCCGCCCCCTCCCCCTCATCCTCCCCCTCCGCCTCCCCCTCCTCCTCTTCCTCCTCCCCCCCCCCTTTCTCCCTCAACACGACAGCCATCACCGCAGTCGACAAATGCAGTACTGCGTGGCGGGAGAAAGAGAGAGAGTCATAAGTAGCCGCTTAGCTTGACCTAGTCGACAGAAGACTGTTACCTTTGGAAGGAAGCGCAGGGGTTCCTGCGCAGCAGACCAGCTGTCGTGTAAGGTGTGCTAACAGCGCGCATACATCGACCTTGGTCGGGAGATCCGAGCTTCTTGCATGAACTCGTCCGTGCACTTATTTGTGGCCCCACCCGTGAGAGCGTTGCGTAGCACGGCATCACCCAAAAGGAGAGAAAAACGACCGTTTTTTTCTTCCGCCGACCAGTCACTTTTCTCTCACGTTCTCCGCCACGCGCCTACCTTCCTCTTCTTTTCTCCCGGCATCCTTTTCCTTCTTCTAAGGGGAACTCCTTCAGTCTCTCCCCAGATCCCTCACGACCTTTCGGAGCAACGTGTGCCACTTTTCTTGTTTTCTCTACGGATAAGGGACAAGCTGTAGTCGCATGCAAAATTGCCTGCGTAAACTCACGCGCAGTGCACACAGACAGTTGAGAGTGGCTGCTGTTGTTGCCGCTATTGTTCGATAGGCACTGTTTCAAGATGTGCCATGGCTGACTGCTCTAACGTTGCCGTGACTGACGTGCAGAACTGTACTATAACACGGGCTGGGACACGCGTCCTGTGTTAAAACCTCGAAAAAAATGGAGGTTGTCAGCATGGCGACTTACTGATGAAGGACGATGACATCTCCTCGAACATCCCCCTTCACACAGACTTGCCGAGAGGGTGAGGGAGATCTAGAACGCTAAAGCAGCCACTGACAGGATGCGACCCTCGTAGCGCGAGGTTGCATGCTTTCGTCTTCGAGGCAGTAGCAATTGTAGCCTGGTCTCACACCCAGAGGCATGAAGGCGCGTGTCCACTGGTGGCCAAGCTGACGCATGCACCTGCTTGTTTATTCTCCATGGTCCTGACAGGCAGAAG
>CACRXP010000740.1:122111-134458 GCA_902702965.1 Spirometra erinaceieuropaei
GACGAACGCACGCGCGTACGCACACATACGCGCGGTTTTCCCCCGTACGCTCGTGATATACTTCTACTTCTGCTGCTGCTGCTGCTGCTGCTGCTGCTGCTGCTGCTGCTGCTGCTGCTGCTGCTGCTGCTGCTGCTGCTGCTGCTGCTGCTGCTGCTGCTGCTGCTGCTGCTGCTGCTGCTGCTATGGGACTAATGCAGTGGAGTTTTCTTTTAACCACACATTCGCCCCGTGGCATTGACAAAAGAGAAAGGTCGAGGGTGGGACCTGACGCACCAACTGTTAGCCGGGACCGCATATGCACAGACAGCCAGTACTTCGTCTACCCTCTGGCGTAAAGGTGCATTGCGGCGTGAATTGGATTAAACGGAAGAAGACCTGCGCAACATCTGTCCTGCCGTCCTGTTATTCTGCCTCTCTCACCTTCCAACTCGCCATCCCATTCTGTGCCTTCCTGTCCACAAAATGTTCCAATCAAAGGATTAAGTGAAAAAAACGGGAGTGAGCCCAATGCAGGGAAGGGCAGGAAGGGATGAACAAACGCCTTCTTCCAGGCGTGCACGCGTGCCATAACACCCTGCAGCTTTCAGTTCAGGAGTGAAAAAGCCTGCATCCGGACGGTTCATTGTCGACCCCGTTTTAGGCCAGTTGACCCAAGATCAGCCATTTTTGGGAGCTACACGCGCACACCTGGTAGTTTCACCCATTGCAGCTGAAGAAGACGAACACCGCCAGGGGGGCGGAGGGGGGGGGGCACACGTAGATCTATGGGAGTAAACACCGCGTCCACATCCCTATACGGTATGGCAGATGGCGAGGCCCAGGTGAACTCATTTATGATGGCGCCTTTGGTTGATCTCATCTGGTCAGACTCGCCGAAGACTACGTGCATAAGCTCGTAAGGGCGGCTGTCTCAAACGCCCCTTGTTGACCTACCTTTCTTGTCCCAGTGATCGCATCTTCATCTTCTGTACCTTTGCTTTTTTGTCAACCGTTCGCGCTGCCTCTCACATCCCATCACGAGGTTACCTGTCCCGATTAGGTTGGAAGATGACTGTTCACCCATTCATGTGGGGAGATGTGTATATATAGAGACTATCGTACAGGACCAAAACGGAGCCACATTGGGTTATGGCTGGGTCTGCATGAATCCATGATTAGTGTGTGGCACAGATTAGACTTAATCATAATTTCATTTCCAGTGGACTTGACTCGAATAGGCCACTGATGTTTGGGAGACGTAGGGAGGGGTAAGGTCGACCAAACTTGTATCTAGCTTTTTAAAATCTCCAGGAAGGGTTAAAAGTCGTAGTTACTTACTGACCCGGATTACTCCGTCCCTCGCAGGACTGAAGGTCAGGCTGCAGTGACCCCTACTCAACGTGGCCGTCTCCCTTCTGTGAGATTTGAGAGCCCCTGAATGTGGTAAGGCACTTGAAGAATTTGGGGCCGTTTAGACATGTCAGCCACTGCCCCGCACCCGCCTCTTGTTTTGCCATCGAAAAGTGTCGGGTGTGGAGCTAGGGGTGAGGGGAATACATCGCAAGTCAGCGTCACTGTAAACGAAATCGCGCGTACGTCGTTGTGGCACTCGCAGACTGGGGCATTGGCTGACCGTATCGCTTTTGACGGTCAATATTCTCTTGCACTTCAACCGCCGTTTCCGACGATGCCCACCGCAGAACAGCTTTGCTGACAAAAACACTGGAGGCTCGAATGGTCATTCTTGGCTTATTAGTCGTCTTCAGCCAGTCATACCGAGCCCCGAAGTGTGGAACGGCTGGGACTCGATCCCATGACCTCTTGATTAGAAGTCCAACGCCCTTAGCCAGGGGCTCGTTGTCCTGTCGGCTATGCACAACGGTAGAGGTCGCTTACGGATCCCGTTATGGAACTCACTCTTCCAGTTATGCCTTGGAACTCTCTCTCTCTCTCTCGAGCCCCGTCAGCAGCCGCACAGTGGCGCGGAATAACGGCAGAATATCATCATTGGCATGGGAGACTGGAATGACCATTTATGGCTAATCAGCCGAAAACCACCAGCCATACCCATCCTTGCTGTGTCCAACCCCCCTGGGGCTCAGTGCTTAGAGCGTTATACTCCCAACAAACAGCCCCCGAGGTTGGATACCACGAGGCTAGGCATGGCTGGCTGACGACGGCTAATAGGCCGGAAATGACCATTCCAGTCTCCCATGTCTTTGCCGATAATGCCATTTTACCCATATTACGCGCAACTCTGTGGATGAGAGAGAGAGCTCCAAGACACGACGGGACCAGTGAGTTCCGTAACGCGATCTCTGCACATTTGGTGTTTCATTTACAAGGGTATTAGTGGTCAGGTGGGTGAGAGTCGCCATAAAGGCCGCAGCCGTCAATTATCAGTAGGACGGAGTTAGCTTATCAGTTGTCAAACTTACAAATTAAGAATGGTAGTGCATCGTTACTCTCTCCGGTCAGATGTGCATATGTAGCCCCACCTGAAGTAAACAAACCCCAGCTACCTGTAGTAGGGGACCGGTAGTAATAGGGGTTTTTACAGGTGGGGTTGGGAAACGCACGGTCGACGAGGTCAAGCAGTTGTATGCAAAAGAAAACCTATTCGCAATGCGCGGCTGTACTTTGGGTAGCTGAGAAATAGTTGTCCTAACCTCCAACCCTAACCATTAACCCCAATCCCCAATACCCTCTCTCTCTGTCCTCCAGGGAACGCTGAGTTATCCTGTCAGTTAGGAGCCTTCTAAGCCATGGCTTTTAACGCGCGCCTGATCGTTTCTAGTAAGGAATATTTGTTGGGATGATCGAAGTAATCCTCTCTTTCCTCTCCCAGACACCAGTATCGGCCAGTCAACGGAGGCGTGGATTAGGCATAGTGGCATACTGCCCGACTGTGCGTGCCACACAGACGCCGGGATTTTACACAGAGGTGGGCTGGACGCGTGAGCGCCATAGGGGCCACGTTAAGAAGGAGCCATTGCAGCTTGCCTCCCATTCTACCAGTCTACCAAAAACTGGGTTAAATATAATGTCTCTGTTGAGTCGTCATTTTGCAACATTCCAGCCAAGAGCCTTTAGTGGGCCGTATTATTTTCAAGTGAGTCAGGAATATACGCCGACAGTCGGCCTTCCGCCTTCCGTACACAAGTTGACTTTCCGAGCCGGTCAACCAAATGACGCTGAAAGCGGGCGCAGTTGCTGACAGAGCCAAAACACCTATTCTGCGCGTGCACACACACATGGCAAGACTTCCCAAGCAACAAAACAGGACTTTGCACAAGGGGGATAGGCTGCTCGAATCTCATACGTGTCAGAGTAGCAGAAGGGCCATATATATGTATACGGTGGATGTGCTAAATCATGAAATGTTAACGGAAATTCTGAAATACATTTTCGACTCGAAAAGATCACTTAAGTGGGGTTGTAATATTAATCACCGTGCACCGTAATACCATAATAATTCAGTTACTTCAGGATGACGGCTGTCGAACGAACTTCTTTCCGGGTGCCTGCAAAACAGCACTGTAAAAATGACAACTTAAGTAGCATGAATTTGTCTCAGTGATTTTCGTCGCCATTATAAATTAAAATATATTTCTTGGAGAACATGCGTAAAATAATTCATCATTTTACTTATCTGGTAGGAAATTATGTCTTATTCAGATTTTATACTTGGTGGAAGGATACAATTGGGTTTTAAAAGTTCCTAAAACATCGCGTCTCTGTATTTACTCATGTGGCTTGCAAAGTTTACAATATGGTTCAAACCCACTGTTAAACTTTATAAAGCCCATATGGTCTCCTCTTAATACCGTGGAGAAATTTATTGTTTCCCATACGCAGGAAATATACGGCTTGTAGTTTGGAAACCCTGAATGCAAGTGTAATGGCAGGTCAGGTTCAAAATTATTAGGAAACTGGAGAAGCTTTTTAAAACCAAATCATACCCTTCCTCGCAGTATCAAATTTGAGGAAAACTTACTTTCCTGCCAAATGAGCAGCATGTTTCCCATGAACTATATTTGAATTTATAAGGTCGTCGAAAATCAATGAGAAAAATTCATGCTACTTAAGTTGCCATTTTTACAGAGTGTAGTTTTTGCAGACACCCGAAAAGAAGTTCGTTCGACAGACGGCATCCTGAAGTAACTAAATTGTTATGGGATTATGCTGTACGTTGATTAATATATCACCTCCACTTAAGTAATCTTTTCGAGTCGAAAACGCATTTTGGAATTTCGGCTAACATTCCACGACTTAGCACATCAACCGTATATATACAGATGTGTGTATTTTGGAAGTGCATTCGTCGGTTAGGTTTCTACTGAACCCCGGCCTGTTTGAATATTAAACCAGTGGAGGTAGATCTTCATTGTGTTTCCATATACAAGTACGCGCTTCCTTTTTCTAGGACTCTGTTGCAAACATTGACAGCAAGCAAATAAGTAACGTGAACATGCTTCCGAATGTATCATTTTCGGAGTAGAGAAACATCTTGCGGCTGAACCGTTATAGTCCTAGTAAACGGGGATGGTGATTATGCTGTCGAAAGTATCACTTCTGAGGTCGATAACCAAGTGAGGGCGTCTGCGCAAGAAAGGTAATTAACAACCATTCAGGATGGTTTTCGAGGAGCGGGGGGAATTCGTAATGTGTCACTCCTGCCGGAAATGATTTTTACAACGTCAAATCAACTATAATCATGCACCATAGAAGATGACGGTTATGTCGAGGGTTAAGCATTATCGCAGAAGAGAAGAGAGAAGGGAGGAAGGAAGGCAACAAAGTCGAATTTTAGGATTCATTTTTTCTAGAATATGGGTACTTGCGCAAACACGGCCGGCCAATTGGAGTGCAGCTTCCACTCCCATGCTGATGTCAATTACCTCAAGGTCATCCGCGTCGGGAATTCCCGCGCATGAGTGATTCCCACGACAAAGCAAATATGTCAACGGTGGCAAGCACAGCGCGCGCGTGGACACTATTTACCGTGGGCACGAAGCGCAGGTTAGCAAAATGATAAATTACTCCCATACAGCACGCAAACGAGGGAGTTCAAGTAAAGGACGGCCGGCGTTCACTTGGAATCGAGCACCGAGATTGCGTAAAAAAGGGTAAAACTGCAAAAAGCAAAATTCTCGCTGAAAACCAGGAGTCAGTAGAATTCACTTGTGGTTTCCTGTCTCGCACCACTTACTGTCCAGTAGGACATACATATTTGCATTGAATAACGCAGGAGAAGGCTCAGCGGACATGCTCGTCCGCTGTGCCTTGAGGCTCAGTCTAGTGTCCTTACACAGCGACTACTGCCCTGCGGGAGATGTGCTGGGCGAAAACGGGGGTCCGCTTAGGACACAGCACACGTTAACTGCGCTGCGCGGAGTCTGTGCATCACATTGCAAGTAGCACACATTGGGAGTGTGGTGACGCGCCCAGGCGAAGGCTCGGGCCACGCCAACCATTTGCGAAAACTATAACTTTATTGTGTAAATTTTCGAGGCTGGTGCCCCAACCCGTCGCTACACTATGGGTGCACAAAAGCAAGTAAGGTCTTAACTGTATCTTCAAAGCATTCCGTGATTGGTCAGCATCTGTGTCAACACACGTTAATTGCATCTTGTCACCTCTTCGGGATTGGCTGCGCCAGTTTGAATATGTCCTTGATAATTTCGTACGTGGCATCTAAATCGATATTCCGATTGATTGATGCCTCACCTGAGTGCATTGCCTCCAGAAATTCACGCCGCCTCCTTAGTGGGCGGGCGTCAACAATGCGAGTGCTCTCCCACGCAACTTTGTGCTTAGTATCCAGTATGTGCATGCCCATCTTGGATAGATAGTGTTGTCTCTTCGCCACTAACTGGTGTTCATGTATGCGGGTTGGGACAGATTTCCCAATTCGATCACAACAGACAGCATCACGACTGGCGCATTGAATTTTGTAGACAGCACCTTTTCTATCGAGGCAGCCAACCCTGTTCGTAACGTGTACAAGCTGTGTGCGTAAGGTAGCTGCCGGCTCGTGTGCTATATGTATCACAGGTAATTTTAACTGCCTTTCGACTAGCTCAGCTACATTTTTCACGCATGTAAGAGTTTTCCAGGTGACGAGTTATGGTGCTCGGGCGGCCGTAGCATTGGAAATACCCTTTGTCTTGAATTGTTGGTGCCTCATGCATTAACATACAAAGTCATGTTGGTACCCACTTTGGAAAAATAGTCTATAGAGATATTTCATTTCTGTTCGATAACTTTCTTCAAAGCAATGTCTTTTGGCTCGATTCAGAAGGCTGTACACTGTACTCCGTTTATGAGAGACAGGATTGCTACACACAAAAAATGTACGATGACCTCTGAATACTCCTCTTTGCGATAACGTGTGTGAGAGGATCCATCAGTCTTTCAACCTACAAGGACATCCAGGGATGGGAGTTGTCAATCAACCTTCGTTTCGAAAGTAAACTTGATTCCTGGAAATGTAGAGTTAACGTTATTATGGAGCAGATTTAACTGATTTTTCTTGCCGATGACAAAAGGGTCATCTATATAGCGCATCCAGAGTTTTGGGTTAACCGTGGGAAGAGCTATATTTTCTGATTTCAGCGTCCTGGCTCTGCCAAGAAACCGATCACGGATGGACCAGTCTAGAACACCCATAGGCCGTCGTGCTGCGACTAGTAGTATATGCAAATACTGAGCTATCGAATCAAAGGCTTATCGAATCATGAAAGTGGCAGAGTCCACATTAAATCAATAAATTAGTCAACTATTTGTGAACTGAGCGTTGGTTGATTGTATTGAAGACAATGTTGCTGGGTCACTCCCAAGACATTAATAAGAAATGCGTTCTGGCTTGTTGACTTCTTTAGTCTGGTGTTTATATCTAACTATAAATCATACAGAAACGCTGGTGAACCATTTGGCAGCTGACTCCCCGTAAATTTTTTATACTATAGCAGAGGCCACAATGAAACACGTTTCTGGGCCTTCATTTTGTATATATGCTGGAGGCATGTTGGAGTCGCCGGTTTACGTAGATTTGGAAGCTCAGACTATGTGAGAGATCAGTACGCTCCTTTCCATCACCTACGACTCTCATACGTTTCAATCCACGTTCCCAGGTGGTTGGCAGTATTATAATGGCCGAATAAAGGCGGATCAGGTCCGACACGGTTTTCCATCAACCTGTCCCCATCATCTGCCGCTTCTCTCTTATGTTTATACATATATAAGCAGAATGTTATTACCGACAAAGGCAAGGGAGACTGGAATGGCCATTTTTGGTGTAAAGAAACAGTCAAAATTTAAGCATGCCCAAAAACGATATCGCTCTGCCATGGCTGAGGACGGGTCAATGCTGTGGGCTGATATCACGTCTTGCTTGACTACTACCTTTTCCACTTTTCCTTGAGATTTGTGTACATGGCGTCAAGATCGATGCGTCGATTGGTGCACATATATATATATATATGACTGGCTGACAACGGCTAATAAGCCAGAAATGGCCATTGCAGTCTCCCTTGTCTTTGTCGGCAATAGCCTTCTGCCTATATTGTGCGCCACTGTGCGGCCGCTGGTTGGGCTCGAGAGAGAGGCACAACGGAACGAGTGAGTTCCGTAAGAACGACCGGTGAGCGCCCCTTACCATAAGACTGATTGATGACGGCTAATATACATATATATGTAGCTCAGAGGGGGTATGCATTCCGAGGCGATATAATAAAAAATAGAAGAGGTTCTTCGGAAAAGTCGAGTTGTACTCGTTAATTTTCGAGCTGGTGACACCAACCCGTTGGTGTCACCAGCTCGAAAATTCACGAGTACAACTCGACTTTTCCGAAGAACCTCTTCTATTTTTCAATACATATATATATATATGTCCCTCTGACTCTGTCGTCTTCCCTCCGCTGTCATCACTTGGCCGACATCGGCCACTCAGTCGTTTCGGACAAACTTTATTCTGTGTATTTTGGATGTCGGTTCACCAGATCGTCCTGAGACGCAGAACAAAGGTTTCATAAAAACGTTAACTTTCCACGTGCACTGGGAGAATCAATATTTGTTTGACGTTTGCACCAATGAACGGTCGAAGTATGTGTCATGCTGTTCCGATTAGCCTCTGTCTTTTACATTTCTCTTTGACACTTATTCTCGGTATCCAATTCGATATGCCGGTTGATGCACGAGTTCCTGACCTCGAGAAACTCTCTACCTTTATTGAGAGGGCAGACACCGACAATGTGAGTTTCGTCCCAAACGAACTTGCGCCCCGTGTTCAGGGTACGCATGGCTACTGTCAGCTGATATCCGTGGATACCTGTAGTGGCAGATTTTCCCCTTTGATTACAGTAGACTTCATCGCTGGCCTCACGTAAGATCTTTTAGACGACTTCCTTTAACCCTGCTCTTGGGACTTACAAGCTGGATGCGTAATGTTGTCGTCAGTTTGTATGTCACTTTAGTTTGATGCCTCCTTGGGTGACGGTCAGGCACATTCTTAAAGTCAGGAAAAGTTTGTAAAGTATTTGGTTTGGGTGCCTGATTGGTGCCTGGTTCCTCCTTTTTGACTTCTTCTGTCTCATATGTCTGCGTAGAAAATCTTCAGGACACCCATTCGGAGAGGATAACTCACGCAAGTAATTTTGTCCTACCCAGTCGCTTTCCTCGTCAGAACAATGCGTTTCTGCTCGACTAAGCAGGTCGCTGACCACGCTCCGTTTGCTCAAATAGTGTAGAGTGACTTCTGTATAAGTTTTTTTGCGGTACACTGACATACCTAATTTTTTGCCAGTCCTTCGCTGCAAGAAAGTATCTAAAAATGGGACTTTACTGCAAAATTCCTTTTTAAGGGTGAATTTATTCTCTGAAATTTTTTCAGTTGATAGTTTTGTGGAGTGTTATTACTGGACTGTTTTGAAACATCACAAATGTGTCCTCTACAAATCGCAGCTAACGGACCTGCCATGGCTTCTAGCTTATTGGTCGAATAAAAAGTTGGTTGTCACGCATAGGGCCACGAGTTTGGAGTTAGGCAGTTGCAGAAACATTCATGTCGTAAGACCGCAGAAGTTCCCCTACCCATTGTTTTGCTAGATTCAGTGATTTGGACGCGCAGAGGGAGAGGACATCGAAGGAGACCACATCGACGGAAATTGTGATTCCCCTCAATTTCTTTAGAAACTAAATTGAGTTCTCAATCGAAATTTCGCTATTCCTCGTAAGGAAATCAAGGTTGTGGAATAGCCCCTTGGGAACTTTTTAGTTGTGATTACTGCCTAACGATACTATCGGCCGTAGTGGGACTTCTATTTTGTGAACTTTAGGCATCTCACAGATCTTACCGATGGTCGGTTTAGTCTGTCGCAAAAAAAGGTCCGCCTCTACAGGTAACGATGAACACCAGCAGACAGTAGCCATGCGTAGCCTTAACAGGTGACACACGTCTGCTCGGGAATAAACTCACATTTTCACTGTCTGCCCTTTCAAGAAAGACCAAGAGTTCCTCCAGTTCAATCATGCACCAACTGGCATGTGAAACTGGATGTCGAGTATGAGTGCCAAGGAGAAATGTACAGTAGGTGGGCTAACTTATGAAACATCAACCGAAATTCCGAAATACGTTTTCGTTTCGAAAAGATCCAATAAGTAGGGTTGTAAAACTAGTCAGCCTGCAACACAATTCTATAATACTTCAGTTAGTTGAAGATGCCGGCTTTCGAATGAAATTTCTACCGGCTGCATGCAAAAATCGCAGTCTGTAAAAAATGACTACTTATGTAGCATGCATTTTTCTCGTTGATTTTCGATGCTCCTAAAAGTCCAATTACATTTCATGAGTTAGCCAAGGAGACAAGGACTAATAAGAGCAGCATGACATTCTTCGACCGCCCATTAGTGCGAACGTCAGACAAATATCGATTCTTCCAGTGCACGTAGAAGGTTAAAGTTTTTTGACACCTTTGTCCTACGTCTGACGGCGACCTAGTGAGCTGGCTTGCAAAATGTACACAATAAATTTTACTGTGACAAAGAACGCTCCGCTGCGTAACAGGATCGGTGATGGCCCTTTCTACCACATATGTATACATATAGGCTGCATGACAACACAGTTACTAGCTAAGAGCCCAGACTCGTGTTTCATCGATATTCGGCCGCTGCTACGAGGAGTATGGCTCATCTGTGAGTCCCCCAGCGCTCTCGTATGCTTTCTGGCAGATAGTCCAGCTTTGGAATTGCAGCTTTTTCACTTCCTCCATAGTTAATGGCTAACGTGGTGTAAATCAGTTTGTTTGAGACTTGTAGGCTCAAAACGAGATGTGGTGTAAGCATTTGGGTCGAAGTCCACCAACCACGGCGGAATAACTGCCAACATTAGTATATACATACAGTGAGTGACCGATCTCATGAAATGTTGGCTGAAATTCTGAAATGCGTTTTCGATTAGGAAGGATTACTTGATCGCGGTTGTAATACTGATTATCTTTAGACATACTCTTATAACATTTCGGACTTGGCAGGGTATCGGCTTTTAAATGCATTTCATTTCAATCTCCTGTAGAAAGCGTGCTCGGTAAAAAATGACTACTTAAGTAGCATGCATTTTTCCCATTGATTTTCGATGGTCTTGCAAATTCAAATATATTTTATAGAAACCATAACCGAAATATGCTTTCTTTTAGTCAATCAATAGAGAATCACGTCTTTTTATATTTTATACTTAAGGGAGGAGTATACTTAGGTTTTAAAAAAGTTTTCTAATTGCCGAATAATTTGGAGCCTGATCATTCGTCGCATTAGCGCTTAGTGATTTCAGTCTACAAGGGGCATGCGTTCCGCGTAAAAAAAATCGCATATTTTTCTATGCCATTAAAGAGATATCATACAGAGTCCATAAAATTCTGCAATGGATGCGGATCATGTCGTACATTTCATGAGGAGCAGTGGTAAACGGCCAGGTACGATGCTATGTGAATGGACATTTCGCGGTCTTAAAAAGTCTCATAATTAGAAAAAAATTTTAAAACCTAATTCTACTCCTTTCTTTAGTATAAAATATAACGAAGACGTGATTCTCTATTGATTATCTAAAAGAAAGCATATTTTGGTTATGGTTTCTATAAAATATATTTGAATTTGTACCATACACCCTTTCTACTGGAGATTGAAAAGAAGTGCATTTAAAAGCCGACATCCTGCCGAGTCCGAAATGTCATAAGAGTATGCCACAAGATAAGCAATATTACAACCGCGATCATGTAATCCTTCCTAATCGAAAACGCATTTCAGAATTTCAGCCAACATTTCATGAGATAGGTCACTCACTGTAGGTTGTACCATATACCATAGTTGACAAGTGTTGCACACCACGGGGTTGGGTATGACTGGTTGACGACGGCTCACAAGGCAGAAATGGCCATTCCAGTCTCCCTTGCCTTTGTCGGTAATGCTATTCTGCCAATATTACGCGTCGCTGCGGGACTGCCGGCGGGTCCCCCAAGGCACAAGGTGACGAGTGAGTTCCGAAATACGATCGGTGGGTGCCCCTCTACCGATATATTTATATTTGCTAGAGGGACGCTCGCCGATCAGATTATGAAACGTGCTCCTTCCATTGTGCCTTGGGACTCAAACTCCCGCGAGCAGTCACATAGCGAATAGTTTTATAGATGCATAAACTGTTTCCGACATAGACTAGGGAGACCATAATGGTCATTGCTGGCTTATTAACCATCATCAGCCACGCATACCCAAATCCAGGTGTGGATCATCTGGGATTCGAATCCGGGTATCTCTGGTCACTGAGTACGACATGACCATTCGGCCACGGGTACATAGTACAACGGGAGAAGATGAGGGAACTGCATGTGCTGACGTTTTGTAAACTCCCTTGTTTTCATTACCAGGCTGCTGAGCTGTCTGCTCCTATTGGCCTGTCAAGCGTTCCTTGTCGACGGGCAAGGTGACGAAACGTCAACAGAAAAATGATGTGGTCCATGCAATCGCCCCATCTTTCTCTTCATCTTCTCTGAGGGATTAAAAATAACATATATATATATATATATATATATATATATATGGTTGTGATTGGCCGAATTAAGTCAGAAGAGCTCGAAACAGTTATATATCAATCTATATATATATAAAGTTTGAAGTATAGATAAAATGATCGCCAAAGGAAGGCCAGTCATTTAGAGTAGTTGCATGCAAGTTGACATCGCGTTGACTGCATACGTAAATTTTTACCCTCATAGCTTCTTCCTTCTGGCTGAAACTTCTCCCTTTTAATCATGCGCAGACCGGCAGTTTTTCATTCCAAATTTACACACAGATAGGGGCTGGGGTAGAGACGT
>CACRXP010000740.1:144128-168900 GCA_902702965.1 Spirometra erinaceieuropaei
ATTTCGGCCTCATCGAATTTAAATGTGTGGCCGGGTCTCGTCGAATGAGCCGCAACTTGAGAGCTGGCGTCATTTCTGCGCACCGCTGCCGCGTGTTCGGCCATTCTCGTTCGGAGCTATCTTCCGGTTTCTCCGACGTAGTTGCTTTGTCCGCAACTGCACCAGACCCTTCACGACAAGCTTGCTGCAATCTCTCCAGAGCTGGAACCGAGCTCTCGACCACAGTCACGCGGTTCACATAGCTTTCATTGATTTCCATAAGGCGTCCGACACTGTGTCACATCAGAGACTGTTACACAAGCCGAAGATAATAGGGAACAAAGCAACTTCTTCAATTGGATCGAACACTTCCTTGTGGGTCTACAGGAGGTTGTGTGCATTGGTCAAGGAAAATCAGATCCTGCCGTGCTCGAAAAGGGTGTTCCCCACGGTTCAGTATTGGGATCCTCTTTGTTACTTATGTACGTGGACGATTGCGCAAGAGCTTTGGACTGCGAAGTAGCAATGTTCGCAGGCGACATAAAGCTATGGAGTGTAGTTCGGGTCCTGCCGACGGAGACAGGGTGCAGATAAACCTAAATCGGTTGGAAGAATGGTCAAACAGATGGCTCCTTGGGTTCCACGTTGGCAATCATAGCATACTTCGCCTAGTCAACACAGCCAGTGCCGCCAGCACAATAGACTACTTTCTGAGTGGTGCAACACAACGAGAAGTCAAAGCCCAAAAGGACCTCGGTGTGATTACGACGAGTTCCCTAAAACCATCCGCTCATTGTTTGAGAGTGGCAAAAAGCGCAATGTCCGTACTATACGCCAGCAAGCGTGCGTTTATGGATTCTGAACAAGATGCTTTCCCAAAGACATTTGGAACATTCGTCCGGCCGCACTTGGAATACGGCATACAAGCCCGGAGACCGTGGTGGTTAAAGATCTAATCTGATTCTAAAGACTTGAGAGGAGAACCACGAACATGGTTAGAGATCACAGCCCATTTCCTTATGCAACCCGCCTAATAAATCTGAACCTCTTCCCTTTGAGTTACAGGCAACTTCGCGGAGATCTCTTGCACGCATTCCTCATAGCGAAAGGTTTGGATTGCAGCCTGACCTCCGAGGACATTTTTGAATTTGTTAGCACGACCAAACTCCGAGGTCACCGGTTTAACCTGCATACTCAGCTGGCAAGGCTGGATGCGCGGAAGTCTTACTTCTCTGTTCGAGTGGTCAAACCATGGAATGCTCTTCCTGCGGGTGTTGAAATATCATCATCGATACAAAATTTTAAAAAGAAACTTGATACTGAGACTCACCTTCCTTTTTCTGAATCCGTCCTGGAAATCGGAATGTAGATGGTTCTGTTCAAGGAACTTCATCAATTGGCTCTTAATTGTTTTCTCCATAATCTTGCAGGAAATAGAGGTGAGGCTAACCGGTCTGTAATTTCTTTGTTGACACCTGACTTCTGCCCTTATACAGAGGCGTAATCCACACCGATTTCCCGTCGGATGGCAGATGCCCGGCCACGAAGGATGCATGGAAAAGCATAGAGAATGGTCTGCTTAACTCACCGGCGAGTTCCTTCAAAATCATTGCAGCAATCTGATTGAGACCTCGTGATGTTGATTCCTTTAGCTTCATCAGCTCCATCAGAATCATGCCCCAAGTGAACTGAACGGTCTCAGTAATTGTGGCCTCTTCGAAGTCACTCACAGGAGGATTAAATCTAGCACCCCTACTAAAAACAGATCGAAAAAACTCTGAAGGATGATCAGCCTTCATTCTGTCTTCAGTAAGATTTTCACCTTCAGCAGTCCTTAGCAGCGGTATTGGGTCCTTGTAAGATATGCTTTGTCTGATGTAACCGTAGGATAATTTAGGGTTCTCCGCGGCAGGGTTAAGCAAATACAGTTCTGTGGATAAGTTTCTTGACTCGATTTCTTTGAACTTTGTTCGCACTTATGGATGTGGGACTCCTGTCAGAAAGCGTTTTTTTCCACAGCCTTCGCATTTTATTCTCCTCATTCTTCAAGACTTGCGTCTGTTAGTAAAACTCTTTCATGAGAGCGGACAGTGGCTTGAGATAAGCTTGTGCAGTATTTCTCGGAACCGTTGCCAGTCTAAGAGAATGTTTCCAAAAAATACGGACTCCCAGTCAATGCCTGTAATGTCAGCACACATATGGTTAAAATCCCGGCGCCAAATGTTTCTTAGAACTGTTATAGGTCTCTCGGGCATAAAAAAGACTGGGTAATCCTATAGAAGAACGAGGTGGTCACTTTTACCTTAAGGGGGTAGCAATGACACCTCATCAATGCCGTCGTGTGATATCGTAAGGACAAGATCAAGGCAGTTAGCCTGTTGGACTTCGCGTACTCTAGATAGAAACGTGACTTGTTGAGTGAGAAATAACTTCAGTGTCGTGCTCACAAAACACCCGTCGAAGGTCCGTTCGGAGCTATTTGCGTGGGCTGAGCTCCAGTCAATGTGGGGCGGATAAATTCACCCATGATCAGGATATCCGGCCGCGTACAAAATTTCGAGCTCATCCAGCAGGCGAACGTCGGCCATGTTGTCCCGTCTGGGCAGTCGATAAACTGTCAGGACATAGAGGCTCGATGAAACCGGCATCGAACTAGACAGCGAGATGGCCTCGGACGTACACGAAAATTTGACGGTTTTGCCTGACACACTTACCGCATGTTTCGCGTAAGTGAGTATTCCTCCATGAGGCTCTTCCCCTTCCCTTCTAAACATCTAGTAGCCAGGCAAGGTCAACTCACGGTCGTCCATACGTTGGGCCAACTAGTTTTCTGTTAAAGGGATCACATCAGGGGATAGAGCACATAGATGGGTCTTCAGTTCCTCGGACTTTGGTAGTAAACTCTGAACGTTTAAGTCAGTTTCAGTCAGTTTATTAAGGGAATGAGGCTTTCGTTCTTGAGCTCCCTATTCATATCGATAAACAGAAATAAAGTCATCAATTACATCAGCAAATGCGGAAAGTTAAAAAATTAGCGGTGTGAGCCAGGCGCAAACTGCCGCCGCTAAAACAATCGTTATTATATGTACAGTAATTTCTCAACAAATGATCCTCTACTCTACACTTAAAGGAATCGATACTTTCGGAAAGAATCACTGCATCAGGGAGTCCGTTCCCTGTCTCAATGACCCTGTGAGAGAAGGCGTTCCGTAGGACGTCAGAATGGGCCATCTTCCTCTGCAGTTTGAAGGGATGACCACGCAGGCGGTCAGTCCCGGCCAATTCGAAGAATTCATCAAAGTCGAGGGCACACTCACGGCCTCTGACAATCATGTAGGTTCGAATGAGATTGCCGCGCAGATGCCTGTAATTTAGAGGAAACAGATTTAGTTCAGTTAGCCTGGTTTCGTAAGGCAGATGATGAAGATTCTTGATCATTTTCGTAGCCATCGCCTGTTCTCTTTCCAGTTTTTTGATAATCTTTCTTCAACCACGGTCGCCAGGCCTGGACTGCGTACTCTAAGTGAGACCGGACGAATGTCCCATAGGTTTTCCCGAACCGCTCTTTATCGATCTGCACAAATCCTCGCCTCAGGGCAAATAACATTTGTATAGCACTTCTGGTTGCCTTTTGACACGGTGATGATAGTTTCAGCGAGGAGGTCATTAGGACGCCCAGGTCGTTCTGTTTCACAACATTTTAAAGGGTCTGACCACCAGAGACGTATTAAAAGTAATCGTTCTCCTTACTGGTCTTTTTGGTGCGGAGTTTCAGGACCACGCATTTGTCCGCATTAAAATTAAGAAGCCAACGAGTTGACCAACTCTTAAGCCGATTTAGACTGTCTTGAAGCGTGTACCTGCCTGCGTCAGATCTGATGGCTCTCCACAGCTTAACATCGTCAGCAAACATGATGGCGCTGCATTCCGGGTCGTCGACGCAGTCGTTAATGTTAACCAGGAATAGCAACGACCATAAGACGGAGCCCTGGGGTGCGCCACTTAGAACGGGGGTAGGGGTTGACCTTGAGGCCTCGATGCACACGGTTTGTGATCTCCCCGTAAAAAAATCTGTTATCCATGACAGCAGCCTTCCTCTTATCCCAATTTCAGAAAGTTTGTAGATTAGGCGCTTGTGTGCGACGCTGTCGAACGCTTTATTAAAGTCTGTGTAGAGGACATCGACCCTACCATCCTCGTCCAGTGCGCGAGTCCATTGCTCCGTCAAGAGCAATAAACTGGAAAGGCACGAGCGGTTCTGTCTAAAACCGTGCTGCAGGTGAGATTAAATGACCCTGCTCCAGGAACTCCATTGTTGCTTTCTTAACTATGGCCTCCATTATTTTACAGCAGATGCAGGTTAGACTAACAGGCCGGTAATTGTTAGCATTAGTGCGAGCCCCGCCTTTGTATATCGGAAAGGTATTCGCTGCATTCCATTCCGATGGCAGTCTCCCTAATTTGAATGACCAGCGGAAGATGTGTGCCAGTGGCTTGGAGAGTTCATTCGCCAATTCTTTCAAGAATTTGGCCGGTATATTGTCTGTTATGGCGGCGACGTCGGGGATTCGATCTGATAATATTGCTTGAGTTCGTCGATCTTCGAAACGAGACTTTGTACATTGGTATACAAACATCTCAAAAAACTCCGGCATACAGGCGTCTATCCATTTCCTGAGATTGATTGCAAAAGCCGGTCTGAGCTGATGGGGATGAACTGCTTTCCATCACTCCTAAGCTGTTAGAGTTATGGGCTTTCTCCAGAGGAATGACCTCTGGACGCGTATAATTTTTCCGTCCACTATTCTGAGATTTGTCTCGCCCAGACTCGACCGCCTGAGGACTTCCAGGTTGAGACTCCTCCATTTTTCTCGCTCCGCAGGTGCAGAGTCCAGCTGAAAAATCCAAGAGATGGGCATATTGAAGCGCAGATTTCCTGCTCAAAATTAGCTGCGCTTGCTCGTCATTCTCAAGGACAATTTTTATGGTCTCGGCCGGGCTGGTTCATGTTTTGAGTCTTTAGTCTGGCCCATCCTAAAAGTCTTTAATACTGTGACTTTGTCGTCTCTTATTAAGATCGATTTGAGATATTCCTGGAATATTTCTATGTCATGCTGTATTCTGTCCTTTGGAGTGTCAGAAACAGATTCTGGCATGCCCTTCATAACGATGCATTTACTGCGATCAACTGGACGGCCTTGTGGTTTAATCATACCTGCAGATTCTTCATCGCGGATATCCCGGCTACCGCCTTCCACCGATTTAGGACGGTTTGATTCGGCAGAACTAACGCACGACTGCCTGTTTACTACGATCTTTTGATCATTTATCGTTTTCAGCTGTACGATTTTCGTCTGCGGCGTAGCCAACTCTGGTTCCTTTGTCTGGCTATCTGTGCCTTCTCGAGGTACCCTGAGATTTCTTTTTGTTCGCTGAGATCGCGTCTGACCACGGTTTTTTCGCACAAGACACTGCTTGCCATTCCTATCGAGGTGTAGTGGCCTTAGCTTCTCCATCTCCATTTTAAGGCCCGTTATCTCCTTCTCAATTTCTGCAAATTTTTGAAGGAGTCCAAAATATGTCGTACAGGCTTCGTCTTCGTATTTGATATCCATACAGCTTACAAGACTCCTTGCTCGTTTAGCGGGAGGTAACTTGACAGCGATATATACAGAGTTGCAGTCGTTTATACTACGAATAATGTTTACTCCTTTATTTATTTCAGCCTGATCGCCGTGCGCCGACAGTGTAGTGGTGATCTCGCTGGTCACCCCACGACGTTGGTGTACCAGAATTTAAAATTCCAATTGACGGAAGATGTGGTTATATTTTGGTTAGCGTTTCGTTTAGTATGTCGTTTGCGCGGTATTCGTACCGCCACTGTCCAAAGGAAGGATGGCGGAAGCCGACTTACTTGGTTGTTGCATAAAACGAAATCGCCCTCCCTCTTGTTGAACCTCTTAGTTCAAGAAATAGTTGGCGGCGCTGGTGAGCACTCCATTGCAAAAAGCGTTCGCGTTGGCGCCTGTTTTTCTAAATCGCCTGCAATAAACGACTCGCACTTGGCGCTGCTGGCCAGCACAACTTTAAGTGACCGGGGACGTTTAGATTCTGATTGCTTTTCTACTCGTTTTCCGAGGCGGAACGATTTGATCACTTCGGTTGACTCAGTGGGTTCAAAAATATTATTGTGGAGACCCTGGAAATGCGATGGGTTCCCGGAAAGCCGCTCCCAGGGAGTATTTCACTTGATCCAAGGAGCCCCTGTCGACCGTCTTTGTATTTTCTACGGAGATGTCATTCCCTAAATGGCGTGACGCTCTAGTACTATACGCTGGTGATGTTGGTGCAGATGCTCCCACGCTGTAAGTTTCTTTGACTCCAGTTTTGACAGGTTTGGAAGGAGCACTTAGCAGAGAAGAGTATGAATAGTACTCTGTGGCCCTGATGGATGAATCTATGCCATCGCTCGTCCTATGTCTATCAAGCTCCAGATTTTCTGAGAATTCTCAAAGTTGCTTGGGCAAACGATATTTGTCATAATGGACAGGACATTAGTCAGTGTCTCTGTTTCCGCTTCTTCGAAGACATCTTCCAGAAGCAGCCGTCCGTTTTCCTTGGCCTTTTACGGTCTGATTTGTTTATCTATGCAGTTTATTTGATTTCCTTTCTAGCCGTTATTATCTCGCTTTTGAACTATTCGTCCTGAGGCTGCCGACGTGCCAATTACGCTGGCTGCTCTTGACTTTCTTCTAGTTACTCATCAATTAGGCATGTTTGTAACCTTAACTTGACTCTGACCTCATCGTAATTCGGCTTTGATCTTTGTGATTTCATCCTCAAGATAGTTGAACTTGACGGCCAGAATCTGGCATCCACTACAGCTATGGCATGCATTCTGTGCGTCGATACAGTCAAGGACACCCTGTGATATCACCGGCCGCCGAGCTGCGGTGACAAGGTGGTTAGCGGAGTCGACTGAAGAACCGGTTTTCCCAAGATCGACCCCAAACTCCGACTTCAAATCTTGGGCGTCAATGCGTCCCTCAAACATGCCGCGAAATTATGGAAAAGAAGCAAACCGCAGGAAAAGAAGAACAAGCTTTCCCTGGGACTTAATGGAAGGAGACTGTGCGTACGGTTAGCTTTGTTGGAGTATTTTGCGAACGAAAGTCCTAGAGGATGTTTTAGCTAAGACTTTTCGGGTGTATGCTTAGTGTCCAAATCCAAGCAGCGCAACAAACACTATAGGAATTATCGACTCAGCCTTTAATAAGTCACCTTCCAATGATACCGTGGACAGTTCAAGACGAAGTCTAGGATTTCTAGGCTGTGTTATCTAGGTGTAGATTTCCAGCAGAAAGGTCAGACTTACAGGAAATTGTCCTATTACAGCGATGGGCCAAAGATGGCTGCTGGGCGGGGAATAGTAGAAAATAATGCTTTCCGAAATCCACATTTTGAGGGAGGACCAACTGTTTTCAGTTAGGAACTCGATCAAAAACTTCCTTTCTGCCACGCGAAACTTAAAACGCGTGGTGGATTCAAACGCTTTTCTGGATTGGACATAACTGAGGTCACTTGGTAATCTACTCTGAGAGGCTCTAGATTTCAAGTATGACTTTAAACTCCAGCCATGCAAATAGAAAAGATCCTAAAATAACCGAAGACACTGACTTTACTGCTGAACCATAGATCACAATAATTTAGAACTTTAAACAACCCCAAAAAGTCGCGTAATTTCAAATGTCCGGCTCTTAATGGTTTTGCAATGCGCCAGCGAAAGTTCGTCCAGCACTTAGTGCAGGGCACATCCAATGCATTGAAATCCTCCGAGAACAGTGTTCCTCCCGAAGACACATTTGAAAATTTCGTAAGTTCCGTATTCATTTCCTACGACATATGTCGTTTTCAATCGCAGAACTTTATGCATATGGTCATTCGTTGCATTATACCGGATTATGGATAAAATAGCATGACAGGGCCAATTTCAGGACAGTCTCTGATATGTCAGATATGCTGTTTGGCTACTCTTTGCATCTATTTTCACCGCTTCTATTGCCGATTTCGATTGCAATTTTTACCGAAGTCAATTGTCTTAATTTTCATAGACACTGGGTACTAACTTGAGCGGCGTCCAGATTTGGGCTTTTAATTAACCATTTGACAACTCGTAAATCGGAGATCATCAGTAGTCACAAGTTCTCCCATTCTCCGACAATGGCTATGAGACTGAATTTGTTACTTCCCAATTATTCAGACTTAATCGTTTTATGGTAATCGGAGGACGTGCCGACACCATCATTATCTTTACGTAAATGACGATTCCGTTAAAATAAACACTTTATACTTAAGAATGTTCAGAAACTTTCTTTCGGTAATTTACTTCAGAAATCTATTTTCTACCGGAACACTCCAGATTTATAGGTATTTTCCCGTCTTCGATAAACGTCTCACATTTTCACTAGTCGTGTTCACTAACCGATTAGCTGGAAATCCTGTTATATTTTCTGTACTACCTCAACCTTCTTATTCATTGACTTTGGTTATTTTATGTCTGCCTTGGCCGGTCAGGTAGCTGCACATGGCCATAGCGACTGAATGCATTTCATGGTCAAGCATTTGCATTTGCATGGTCGGGATCCAGGGAAACATCCCGGCTTTGAAATAATTTTATCAGCCTGAAGGACTACTAAGTACTTCTATGCATTGGTTGGGTTCAAGATTTGACATCTGACCTTCCTTGTTCTTGACAATCACCTAATCTACCCGTGTTGTTACTTTATTTGATTCCGTAAGTTTTCCTACGGGATTGTAGCCACCGTTTCAGGTCACATCCTTGGCAATGCTGTTTTACACCCGCCCTGGACTAAAGGATATATTAACCACCACATCTCGATTTTTATAATATTTGCTTCGAACTCGTATTTAATAGTGTGACTATTTTTCTTTTCCTTAAGACGAATTCCCAGGGTCGTCAATGTGACATTTTCCGAATTCCATATGTAAAAATCGAGCGTTTCATTTCTTGCACTGATTTCATATTTTAGTCACTTCCCAGATAATTTCATGCATAGTTTGACACTACTACACTTTTCCCTCAATCTGTCTAGCAAATAACATGCGTAAACGAACCCCTGGATTACGAACAGTACCTTGTCCGGAACAAAGCATCCATCCTGAATGATCCTCATCGAGATCTCATTATCTTCCCTCAGGATGAAATTGTGGTAAGTACGGGGTTGTGGTCTTGGAGCCATAATCTTTTCCTCTTAAACACTTATTTTAAAGATGACACGGCGGACCACTGGTGTCTTACCCTTCCACACTAAAGGTTCTTTCTGAACCGCCGCACTGACGAAAGTACCTCTTATAAGCCAAGAAGACTGAGATATATAGACAGAAATGACATAAATCAGATCTCACTCCTGATTTGATTTTAAGACCATTTATCAGACTTGATGCTGCCACCTGGGACAAATTGCCTATTCCAGCCAGACATGTCAATAATATCGAATTCTCAGAATGCACTGAAGGCTTTCTTGGCAAGAAGTGTGCCCATCTCACAGTAATTTGTGAGGATTGTTTTTCCTACTGCAGCATCTGCATGCTTTACACGTCGAGGAATTCTACACGCATACACAAATGTCTACCTTTTAACAGAAGAACAATTTTCTCAAAAGCTTCCACCATCCATTTTGCGCATCGATGCTAGTGCATTTATTTGTTGTCGGTTTTCTCAAAGGGATCCTAGATCTTTGAACCTTTTTTCGCCAAATTTCAGGTACTCCCGCTCAAGCGCAATTCCATCCACCCCAATGGCTGTCTTCCTACCGCCTCAACACTAGCTGAACTCTCCGCTAAGAGTGCCCTTGCGCGTCAGGTGGCTGCCGACCTCACCTCTAGCGAGTGGCCTTTCCTTTACCAGCCGCAATTAATATATCGAGGCAATTTTTGCGTAGTTCCTCGTGACAGGTCAGACTCCATTTTTTTGCTGAGTTTTCACCTCCAGGGTGCTGCACATACCATAACTGTCTCTTGCACAAATAGCTATATCGTCATGATATTCTTTTTTTGGTGATTTGCAAAATGCTGGGATATGTTGTACTCTGCATGCTAGGTTTTTTTAAACTGTCAATGCCTTCTCACACAGGTTAGTGTGAGTGCACTTAATTTAATTATAGCCAGGGATACATTGGCAAGTTATGTGGAATTTGTGTCAGTCACTAGTATCACATGACACAGACACTCGTGCACTAGCGGCACGTCAAATAGGAGTCTGAGTTTCAATCTCACCAACTTCAAGAGGGATATCCGAGTGGTGAGCAGAACGCCTCCAAGACCACCACGAACGCGACCTAGACTCGCATTAGTCACCGACCTCTTTTTGTTTATTCTTGTTTTGTCGCCGTGGACTTATCGTGGGAGCTACCGTGTCTGGTATCCATAACGGTCCTACCGGCGAACGTCCACGGTATTTCATGCAGTCACCTGACGCCTCTTTGAGTGGCCGAGTCCTGCCGAATTTCTGTAGGACCATGACACCCTATTTTATCTTCTCGAGTCTGATGGTCTTCCCAGTAAATGCCGCTTCTGCATCAGTTTTACTATATTTCGAACGCGGTAAATGTGAGCCGGTTGTTCCAGCGCTCAGATCGCAAACCGTCGTTCTTGTGGATTTTTTTCAGCTGCCGTATTTGCTCGAATTATACGCATTAATCACTTCTGTACTATTGGCCTTTAAATGGCCACCATTTCAAACTTGTCGAAACGATAGGCCATCATACCAACTCGGCTGCCGTTATAACTGTGAAAATCGCCACGCAACTCGAGTGCACCTGCGCATAAGCGACCAATATCTGAAATAACCACCGAAAAGAACCTTGAGATGGTCCAACGTCTCTTCCAATTCCGTGTCTCCTAGTGGCTACCAGTAGAATGCCTCGAGAAAAAGGTATTTTTTCTGAAAGCAGCCGGCGAATAAACGTCCGCGGTGTCGATAGCGTCAGGGTGGTCTTTTGCGCATCGTAGCTAGACTGTGAACGTCTCCGACATTCTGCATTGTCCGTACTTTCCGTAGGTAGAACATCCGTTATGGCGGATTATGGAGGACGGGGAACGCATACAGCCGTAAGTTCGTGGCCGCGCGTAGAAATTGAACGGCCAATCATCAACACAGCATAGGTACCGTATTTGTGAGATCACATGTACACCGGACAACTAGCAAACGTCGAGGTGTGGGAGAGCCACATCCCTCGTAGTCGCGGTGTTTTGTCCGAGAAATAGACGATTGCGCCAACCCAATCGGAGATAGCCCGACAGCTACATCCTGGAACACATACTGAATATTTTGTGTCAGCAAATGAGGCCTTGCTTCCATTTCTGCGTTGTAAACTCCGACCTTTCCGGAGATGCACTCAATTTGACATGCTCCGACATACATAGAAGTCGGCGTGTTCGACTCTCCACCGGCAGATGTAAAGTCAGTGACTGTTCCCATAAAATGTTGACCCAAACTCCGAAGTGCGTCTTTTAATATGAAGGAATTATTTTAGTGGAGTTATAGTATTTTTTATCCTGCAGCAATTAGTCCCAAAATACATCGGTCACGTCAGGATGCCGGTTTTTGAATGCACTTCTTTTTATCTGCCCTCAAAAACGGCGCTCACTCAAAACGACTAGTCACTGACACTGACTTTTTTCATTTATTTTCGATGTCCTTATAAATTTAGATAGCGTTAATCTCCTAGGTGGCTCGTCTGATGAAGCCCTTTTATTTTCGTCTGCCTTAACTGTCGAACGAGGACGAGATGAGTCAAACCCCATTGTCGGTCAGTTATGTTGACTTTAGATGGGCATTGGGCCAAATGCTATAGACTTCTAATCACGCACACACACTGTCGGATACAATCCAGAATATTCAGTGTCCCTTTGCTAGGAGATTCACTGATCAGAAAGAAAACTGACTACTCCGCTTTTCCATGGATCTAGGGCTTAGCAAGACAACATCTATGTCGAACTAGAGCACATCTTTGGGAATCATAAGACTATGCCAACGAAGACAGCTGGCCTGTGGTAGTCTGAAAGTATTTTCTCTCGTCACTCAACCACAGAACAACCAAAGACCTGAGAATTCCAGGGTTTGGGAGCCCAGTCTATCATCCTGAGTGAGAGACGTCCATCAGTCTAACCAACGCTTGCAGTTCGCACTGTGTCCTACGATCGGGCACGTCAAGTTTGACACAAGCGTCTGGGACCTTAAATGCCGTATTTTCCCACGTCCTGCCCTTAGCTGAACCCTCGCCTGTTCGTGTTTATGCCGACAGCACTCAGACAGTGTCTAAAAGCGTTTTAATCTCCAAACGCTGTTGGTTGTGTTAGCGCCGATTCTTCATTATTTTGGCATTATTTTTGCGTGAGTCACCCGACACAGGTGGGTTTAGCGCAACGAATTGCTGTTTCCCTGTCGCCGGGCACAGCGCTAGTAAAGCGCTAGACGGCGGATACTGCCGTCCAATCCCAGAACTTGTACTTTTAGTGGGCGCAGTCTGCTGCAAGTAGATTGTAAGTCATTTCCTTCTCCGGTCATTGTCTTGCGGTCAGCCGGCTTTTGAATGATTGCTAGCTTCATCTGTTTGTTTCAGGCTGCTGATATTCAGTTGTCAGTCAAGATACTGTTTCTGTTAACGGTCAACTTCAAACTTATGGACGGCGCCGGCTAAGCGAGAGAGTCCTGACCACTTTTTTGATTGAGATCGATGTACAGAGCATGTTCGGTATCCTTGTCTTCCCCAGCCCGCCGCACGCCTCGGTCACTACTAACTCCGCACACAGGGTCTACTTGCCGAGCTGTCAATACCGCACAATTGGTCTGTAGAAGACGAAGATGCGACCACTGGAACAAGAAATTTATTGGCCGGACGTTTCAGATTCTCACTCGAATCCATCATCAGAGACATTCGCAGATAAAGGTGATGGTGGCACAAGGAGTGCAGTATTTATAGCACGTGGCTGCCGTGGGACCGTATGCAACACTGTAATTAACAGCTCTCGCAATCACCGCCGGGGTCGTAATTGATGTGGTGGTGGCTTGTCAATCTGAGTCCGAGTCTATAATTGCCGTGATTTCGTCATCCATGTTGGATGCTGGCGTGACGAGTGCTCGGCAAATTGGCTCACTGTCACTGGGATAATTGCTCGCCCGCGCCCTCCCCACGTAACGGATTCCACTGTCCAGGGAAAATCTCAGCACAGAATATGGCACCGGGAGGTCATTGCGATTGTTGATGGATTGCGGGCCTGAGAACCATGACTCGAGCAGCACGCGGTCACGCGGTTGTCACCCCTTGCGAGGATTTTGACCTCTTGAAATTTGAAAATATGGCCAGATCCCGTCGGGTGTGCCGCCACCTAAGAGTTAGCGTCTCCCCGCCTCACTGCTGCTGCGTGCTTAGCAATTCGCGTACGGAGTAATCTCCCAGTTTCTCCGACGTAGTTGCTTTGTCCGCAACTACACCAGATCCGGTAAACAACTCCAGACGTTTTCTGCCGTAGCAGCGGGTCTTTTGGCCTCATGACTTGGCGCCTAATAGTTACTTCCGGCCTGTGTGCAACCCAGGCACGTGCCATAAATACTGCGCTCCTTGTGCCACCATTACCCTTATCTGAGACTGTCTCTGATGATGGATTTGAGCGAGAATCCGAAACGTCAGGCCAATACATTTCTTGTTCCAGTGATCGCATCTTCATCTTCTGAACTGCTACCTTGAACTCGCCTGTTGGCTTCAATCAGCAATTGGGTCTTTGTTAGCGCTGCTTCGTCAGTCATTTTTGGGTCACATCGAGCACTTCTGTTCAGGGGGGAACCGATGCACATTTGTCTGCTTGCCATCTCAGAAGAAACAAGCTCTGAATGCTTTTTGGGATCATCAACAGACGACCACCTTCCACGTCCGCTCGACAAGCTGTCTCAACCTTGCTCTGTCTGTTTGAAAGAGAGGTAGCTGTTAAGCACTGGTACTTTGGAACGGCAGTCGGCTACCTGTCCTGACTGAATATGCCAACATTTTATGCTCCTGACCCCAGTTCACTAATGTGATTGAGGTGTCAGACACCAGCACCTAATGGCTCGCTGTACCCGTATATCACTGATTAATGACTACCAGTGAGGCAGAAACGGCCACCCCAGTTTCCTTCCGTCAGTAACACTCCTCGAGGCCTGCGGCTCAAAGGCAGCTTAGGTGCAACGATAACTTGTCATGATCGGGGACGCAACTCCTTTTGGTGCAGATTTCTGGCTCAACATCTCCGGCGGTCACGCTTTTACTCCTTTCTATATTGGCAAAGGATTAGACAACCCTGACATAATTTCCAAGTTTTCTTAATGGCTAATTCATCACAATGTACTCCCAATGAGCCGCCAGTAAGCGTCTCCGTTGACCAGCTACTCAAACTACTACTACTACTACTACTACTACTACTACTACTACTACTAGTACTACTACTACTACTACTACTACTACTACTACTACTACTACTACTACTACTACTACTACTACTACTACTACTACTACTACTACTACTACTACTACTACTACTACTACTACTACTACTACTACTACTACTACTACTACTACTACTACTACTACTACTAATCACTGCTACTAAGCATGGAAGAGTGAAGGGGAGAGAGAGGGAGAGGCCGATACGTAAAATACGTTCATTCTTCACCGTAATAAGTCAGACGCGCCTAGACCTATCACGGTGCGCCATCAGTCGGGACTTAAAAGGCTGCCGAATTATGGGGATAACTCCTCAGGGCTGTGACTCAAGCTGCAATTTCACCCTCCCTAATGCGGCCTTTGCGACACACTCGCGCCCATGCGAAATCAGGGCTGCCCTCGCGGTGGCCTGACAAATGCTATGGCTGCCAGACCGCGTGTCTTGTGTATGGTCCGCGTAGACAGGCTGTTTGGCCTTGCCGGTGACTGTGCCCCAGGCCCGGCATTGTTTTGTCATCGGATCAAGGTGGTCGAGGGAACAGTGCGGGTGCGGTGGAGGCTGCGCAAGTCTGCCGGTCCTACGTCCAGTCTCTGGAACACATGATGGATGTCATGGCCTGCTACGGTCGATCTGTCATGAATGGCCCATGAAATGGCAGGTGCATTGACGACATATATTCCTCGATTCTCCACCATCACAGCCGCCCACAAGCTCACTTCCATGAGCTTTGACTCCGCTCCCGTCAGTTGTCATCCAAGATTCTGAATGGCGCCGTCTCGGCTGATTACTTACTGATGGACATCGTTAAAGCGATGCTTCTTTCAACGAGCACTAAAGGTACAGGCAAACGACTTGGACTGCGTCTATTCCGAGACGACTGTCTTTCTAATATGCCACGCAGGTTGGCATCCATCCCATCAACACGGTTACCAGTGTGGTGGTCTGACCACGTATCCCTTATCTTCTCACTACTAATACTACTACTACTACTGCTACTACTACTACTACTACTACTACTACTACTACTACTACTACTTCTTCTTCTTCTTCTTCTTCTACTACTACAGTTGGTGTATATGGTGTGGCAGGACGTGAAGCCTGGAAACCTGGACTTCGGGCCTTCTAGGGGCGACTGAATGGCCCGACTCTCGCCCTCTTAGACTTTATATGCACCTTGGCCAGCCGAACTGATCGTCTTACTTACTCTTCAAGCTTAAATTAGTGTTTTTGACAGATTTGGTTGATTCATTTGACCCAGTTGTGAAAATTCAGCGGCCTCGGTGGGATTTGGACCCACAACGGTAAGGGTAAGGTTTGAGTACAGCCATCGCTCTAACCGCCTGAGCTTTATAGTTCCATCTTTTTCATTGTTGAAACGTGTAGCTACGTCATTACGCGCATTTCCGCATCATGCCCCCAGTTTTATGACCGCTTCAACCGTTGTCTGTAATTATGAGAGCAAGCATTTCAATCAGCCCGGTCAGGTAAACAGAATCCTCCTAACCTGCAAATCAGTGGTCGTCATAAGGTAGTTGCATCCGTTCGCTATCTCTCTCTCTCTCTCTCTCTCTCTCTCTCTCTCTCTCTCTCTCTCTCTCTCTCTCTCTCACCCTCTCCATTTGTCTTTTAACTCCTCACATCATACAGAGACATTTGTGTCTCCAGACAGAACCTGTCCCGTACTGTCGGTTAGTCTGCGGGTTAGAGGAATGATTATGATTTGCATGTGAGGTCAGGTGATAGCGCAACGCCCACACAGACATCCGCGTGCGCGCACACACATTTATTCATCAGCCCGAATGACCTGACTGGCGTTGGTCATCTCTTAGCTGCCAAGTCCAACCCTGAGACTGGCGATAACGAAGACAGGTGCGACTACCGCGGGGTAATTGGTAGAGGTACGAGGCTATGGCGCCGGACTGAGTGTCCACTCAGGTCTCAGCTTTTTACTGCCACCTCTGACAGACCATAAATGCAGCTTCCAGATTCCTTGGCAGACAGTCCCCGTCCATTACTTCGAATACTTGGTTTCATGAGGTCACCACTGCTATTTTTATAACCTTCTGAACTCAGCTATTGGCCATGTACCCAGACACAGACTTAGCCCAATTTCCAGATTCTCCATGACGCGACTTTGAGGGGTTGGACTTTCCAGTGGTCGCCTCTTTGGGGTGCTCTTTTGAATCCTGTTCATAGCAAAGCGTTCTCGACGTATCACACCATTGTGTTTCCTAGCAAGAGCTCCGAAAAATTATTACTCAACTTTTCATTATCCGATAGGCGGTCTTATTTTTAAAGCAGGCATGGACAGCAGAATTTATTGGCACCAGTAAATTTCGCGACGGCTTATCAACTGCAGCCTGTCGTTGCATAACACAGATAACAGGTGAGAAAGATACAGAGGTTTGAACTTCCGCAGAGAAAATCAATGTAAAACTGCAAGGTCATCGTATACTGCACGCAGACTAATCAATAATATGGCAACTTGAAAACGCAACATGGGAAAGAAAATGGGGAAGTTAACGCACCGAGGGATTTCGTAAATTAAAGGGCTCAGATCTACCAGGGCAAGTTGAGGTTGACCAAGTGGTCTAGCTGTTTGCATAGGTCGGATTTCTCCCGCCGTATGTAGGTTGCCTCCAGGTAGCGCAGTAACCGAGCTGTTCGTACTCGAAATAATACTCGAAAAGATGTTTTGGGATCAACCGAGCGACCGCTATCAAGGAAGTGTTTTGTAATAGAAGACCGTGGAATCTTATTCTCCTGCATTAGAAGCATTTTAGGCAGGTGCTTAACTGACCTGTCTACCAGTTGCCTTTGCGTTCGCCCAATATACTTGTATCCACAAGTGCATGTAAATTCGTAAACACAATTTGACGTGACGTGCAATGGCAAGGCATCGTTCGCCCGTGGAACTTGGATAGCCTTAGTAGGGCTGCAGAATATGAGTTGAGCTGAGTTGTATGTTCTTTCAATGGCGCATCTCAATCGCCGCTTGATGGTATTTGAGATGTTGTCGCCCTTAAAGGGTAGGGATATTACAATTGCAGTTGATAAGCCGTCGCGAAATGTACTGGTTCCAATAAGTTCTGCTGTCTATGCCTGCTTTCAATTCATTCCGGGAAAATATTGCTTCAAGGTCTTATTTTTGTTTATAAAAGGACGGTAGATTTCCCGGTGTGCAGAAGAAGTCGATATCCCGATGCCTTTAGGTCATGCCTATTCACTTAGCTCTCTTGAATAGATCTCCTCTCCACGGCGCACGCGTACAAGCCTACAAGTTCGTTATACCAAGAACTACACACTCAATGCGGAGCTATGCAGGCCACCACACGAAAGCGCACCATTAATATGCCTGTTATAATCCTAAGTAGTTCCCATTGCGAAAAATACCTGCGTGACTTAATTCCTACTAGTAGAAATTGCAATCCACAAACTGCCTTGATCTGCGGTATAATGAGCGCCAAACTGGCTGGAGGTGGGGGGGCTACCGCGAAGTCTGGCACATTTGTTTTGTGGAGCAAGCATTAGGTCGTGGGACAGGCGTGCATTTGAGATTTACGCCCAAAGATGCCTCCCACAGCCGCGTCCCCGGGCATGATGAAACCGGGAATTGATATCGCAGCGCAACCTGTTCACCCAACCGGGACACTTTTGGGCTTATCTGATGAGCGGATTGGAAGGTGCGGCGAGCGGGAATGTACTTCCTTTTTCTTAACTGCAGTCAGGCTAGCATGGTTCTTTCTTAATGTCTATTGCATATCCGGCCCTGAGAAGGGAGGGGGAAGGACAAATGAGGCCAAGGCGTGACCGGTTACTGCGCCCATGCCAGTTCTTTCGGTTGGAGCTACGGAAGTCTCCCTTACTGACCTAGTCGACGCCCAGACTACGGGGACCATCGAATAAACATGGTCCCTTCATAAGCCTTCGGAACTAATTCTCCCGTCTTATCTTTTGTTGGCTGGCCGTTCACCGATCCGTTCTTAGTATGGTGTTTATTCCGCGTTATCATCAGTTGCCATGATACTGCTTGCGGGGGCTCTAGATTGATCTCCAAGGCAGAACGGCACAAGCGTGTTTAGTTCCGTAACGGGGTCAATGACAGATCCTCCCACTCTACTTATTCCAATCGCAACCAACAGGACAACGGGCTCTTAGTGGGATTTTGAAACTGAACCGACATTTTTTTTCCTGGCGCTCATATCGCTTCGCCTAGTCTGCGTGGTAAATAACGTTTTCGTTTTTGTTTATTTGAACCGCGATTAGGAAGTTATCTACACACTACACTGGCATCTTTTTGAAGGAGTTGAAAACTCGCGTAAATCGTGCAGCGAATCCATCCAGGGTTGTCCGTGAGGTCGATGGTTGCATTCTGTTGCCAGTATGTCGGACTTTTGGTAAACCGCACGAACTTCGTGCGTCGAGCACGGCTATAATACGCGGCAAGCTGCAAGGCTGAACAACTCACGACCGACAGAAACAACTAGTACGCTACTCTGATGATGGAAACAAGGTTTCCGAAACTTTATTTCGAATACAATATTGTCCATGAATTCGGCCTTACTTCTTCCTCGTCTTCATCGAGAGATGATGAACGCGATCGGTGAGCGCCCCCTACCATTGTATATTCCCGATCGAAAACCGACAGGGCAACGGGCTCGGGGCCCGGTGGGTAGAGGCGTGGACTTCTAAACCAACAGGTCGCGAGTTCGAGGCTCGGGTGTTCCACACTTGGGGTTTGGGTATGTCTAGCTGACGACGGCTACTAAGCCAGCAATGGCCATTCCAGTCTCCCTTGTCTTTGTCGGTAATGCCATTCTGCCTATGTATCATGCGCCGCTGTGCGGCTGCTGGTTGGGCTCGAGAGAGAGCCCTTAAGGCACAACGGAACGAGGGAGTTCCGTATGAACGATCGGTGAGCGCCCCCTACCATTGTATATTCCCGATCGAAAACCGACAGGGCAACGGGCTCGTGGCCCGGTGGATAGAGGCGTGGACTTCTAAACCAACAGATCGCGAGTTCGAGGCTCGGGTGTTCCACACTTGGGGTTTGGGTATGTCTAGCTGACGACGGCTACTAAGTCAGAAATGGCCATTCCAGTCTCCCTTGTCTTTGTCGGTAATGCCATTCTGCCTATATATATATATATATATATATATATATATATATATATATATTAGGATAGAAGGCGCTCACCGATCAGGTTACGGAACATGCTCGTTCCGTTGTGCCTTGGGGCTCATACTTAAACCCTCGCAGGCAGTCGCACAGCGACTAGTGGTAGACATAGATGAGATGATACCGAAAAAGACAAGGGAGACCGGAATGGCCATTTCTGGCTTATTAGCCGTCATCAGCCAGTCATACCCAACCCCAAGTGTGGATCACTTGAGATTCGAACCCGGGATCTTTGGTCATGGAGTTGAACGCTCTACCATTGAGCCACGGGCCCGTTGTCCTGTCGGTTGTGATCGGGAATATTAATTAGGATAGAAGGCGCTCACCGATCAGGTTACGGAAGAAGAGGCGATCTCGGGAACCATAGTTATATTGCCCTGACGTTTCAAAATCAAACAAGATTTCATCGTCGGAGGTGAGTTTTGTACCACGCCTCACAGTATTTATAGGCGGTGACGATCTTGTTACAACGGGTTTGCGTCTATTCGGGGGCTGTCGTTTGGACGCTAGCTGTCATCGCACGTGTTTGCATTGACCTTAGCTCTCGTCCTAGGCTGGCAATCTTCTTTGTTACCCTGCAGTCACTTGTGTTCTCACCTGCCGCATGAGTGGCAGTGATGATAGCACCTTCATCAGGTCCGTTGGCGTTACTGCGATCGTTCGTCCTCACACCTGCCAGATAAGTGGACGACGCGGCTGTAGTGACGATCTCACCTTCGTCAGATTCGGGTTGAAGTACAGCTGCGCGTGTGGCCCCCATGGACTCGGCCGTACTTGGGTTTCTGTCTTGTCGCCGCCTGACTCTGCTCTTCTGTTCATTAAGCTGCGTCCGGAGGGCCTGGTAAGCCTCAGGAAGCGCTACGCTGCGGTTGATGGAGTTCGCGCCAATGTGCCAGGCCTCGATTGTTTCCCTCGTGATGTATATATATATATATATATATATATATATATATATATATATTGATGTTGGAAGGTAGGCATCCCAAGAAATATAAGTCGAAGTCGAATGTGTGCTTTGGGAAAGGAAGTTTATTGTGCAAATTTTCGACGCCGGTTCCCCCTGACTCTGTCGTCTTCCCTCTGCTGTCATCACGTGGCCGGCATCGGCTCGGTAGGTGGCTGTCTGTTCGTGACTCCTTCCACCCATACGAAGATTCTGTGCTTTGTGAAACCCACGGATCGGTGTGCGCTCTTTCCTAAGTGAATATATATTCATATACGTTGGTAGAGGGGCCATTGCAGTCTCCTTTGTCTTTGTCGGTAATGTTGTTCTGCATATATATATATATATATATATAATGGTAGAAGGGCGCTCACCGATCGTTCTTATGAAACTCACTCGTTCCGTTGTGCCTTACGGGCTCTCCCTCGAGCCTAACCAGCAACCGCACAGCGGCGCATAGTATAGGCAGTATGTTTTTACCGACAAAGCCATTTCTGGCTGATTATCCGTCGTCAGCCAGCCATACCCAACCCCGTGGTGTGAAACACCCGCGGCTCGAACTCGTGACCTCTTAGGTAGAAGTCCACGGTAAGCACCCCCTACCATTATATGTATACTTATATATACTTATGTATGTAATGCATAGCATATACCGTTATATATACCGGTAATATATATACATATAATTTTATGGTTGTCTGCTTGTAGACGGGCGAAGGAGCTGATTGGCACCCCCGTAAATCAGTGGTACGCCATCGACCACCAGGGAAAGCCCGACAATAAGAGTGGCCTTACCTTCTCCAAACCCATCAGTGGCGAGGGCGGCACGCCAGCAAACGGAAATGGCTGCATCAACAACAAGACCGGAAGCGGAGCAGCATCACGATCCTGGACCACCGCTGTGGCCAGCGTCCGCCGTGCAGCTGCCTCCGGCGGTGTGCGCATCAGTGGAAGCGGTGATAGTGAACCAGCCAGCAGGAGAACCGTAAGTACCCATCTCATCACTGCTCTATTTTCTTTGGCAGTTTATTGCCTATTGATGAACTGCCTATTGATGTGAATTCAGTACGTTCTGGGCGTAACCTTCTCGGGTACCTGTGCTCAGGGCTGTGATGATCCCTGATATATAGTCGGCCGTAGTGACGTCGCAGATTGTACACGCTAAGACCTGCGTCAGCTGATCTAATAAACGCAACCAACTGTCCTCTCCGGCGACGTAAACTGAACGTCATAGCTCCCGACGCCACCATATTATTGAGGGCGTATGTTTAGTAGAGTTGTCGCGTTCAGTGACGTTGACGGCAGCACCGAATGGATGGCGTGAGCTGCGACGAACGCGAACAAACCACCTCAACCGCCCTTCTTGGATGGCCTGAAATATCCTTGTAAATTTTTGCTGTCGTCCTTCACGTGCAATCGCAAACTTTGTAACGCGAAAAACTGACTGTGACTTTCGCACGGAAATTTTGTCAGCCAGTTACATCTTTGCTTGGCCTCTTAGTTGTACCCAGGCGAGGGACACGAGTGCGTGACTAGAAAGGTCAACGTTGGCTCGTCGAATTCGTCTCCCCCTTCCTCTTCCTCCCCCCCCCACAAGTGCCCGTCGCTCTACCCTTAACCCCAGCCGTGCCTACACCCATTCGACAGGATGCCATGCCAAATGACACGTCATGATAACCATTGGTCTGTCGCGGGTATAGTCGCCTCGCCCCGTGCGCTGCTATGCCGACTGGTCAAACGCTCTGCTCCTCCTCCCCTCTCTCCACCCCCACCACCACCACCACCACCACCACCACCACCACCACCACCACCACCACCACCACCACCACCACCACCACCATCATCATCATCATCGATTGTAGCCTTGTTTGCCTGTCCACTTTGCGCTGACTATGGCAACTGCGTGCTTCATTCTGTGAGTCGAAGTTGTTACCTCGCGTGTGGACGGCTCACTGCACTCCCTCCTCGTTCCGCATGCCTCGGAGTCCAAACTCCCGAGTAAATGATCAAAGCACCGCATGGCTGTTGCGTTGAGCTTCACCACATGGACTGAAACTCACGCAAAAGGAAAATTGACTGCGGTTCACATCTGGACGACTGGGCAACGCCCTGCTCTCGAACTGTGTCTCGGTAGAATACTGTCCCTGCTAGTCATGGCCTACCCAGGAAACCCCAGACCAACTCGGTGAGCTTCACTGACGTTCCTCCTATTTCCGTCTGGGTAACAACCGGGAGATGGCACCCAAAAAAATCCGTCTAACCAAAGCAGCCTGTCTTACGGGACAGGTGGTAATAGGGGTTTTATGGGTGGTGGCTGGTCGGTACGTACGATACTAGCCGACAGAAAGCCTTATTTGAACAGGCGAATGATCGAAGTTGGCCCGCTCTCCGTTGCGTTATTACAAAATGGGTCGCCAAAGGCAGTATAGTGATAACGGACGAGTGGAAGGAGTATAATCGTCTTCCCTCAGAAGGTTATCTCCATTTCTCTGTTAACCACTCAAAGAACTTCAAGGACCCTACCACCGGGCAGCACACCAATGCCATTAAAGCATACTGGAGTAGACTGAAAAGGAAAGTCCACGAGGGGAGGCCCTGTATGTGCCCGAGCTGTGTAAGCTCACATAGACGAAGTATAGTATCGTTTTTGGTTTGGCCTCAATGCCATGTCTTTGACAGATGCCTGGCAACTGTTCCTGTCCCATGTTGTGCAGACTTATCCCATTTAAAAGTGATTTTGTTTTGTAATAAACTGCAATAATGCGAATGTATGCAGTATATTCAAGTGTACGTGTGTAACGATGGAGAAGGTTGGGTAAAAGCGACCATCGTCCATGAAACCTCCTGCGATGTTCGTTCGGCCAGCCCATGTTAGGCGTCGGGAAAGTCCAAGTAGTGCGTGAAATTAGGTCTGCAACCGCTGATATAGCCTTAAGGCGTTTGAGTTCACAGTTAAAGGTACTATTTCAAGGCAACGGATGTTTTTGGGTGCCATCTCCCGATTTTTACCTCCGTCTGTACAGAGTCTTCGCGTTATTAGGTAGGTCGCCGACAAAAAGCGAGGAAGCCTGAAGTTTCCTTTCACGGGCGTGATCCAGGCGTACCCCGACTCCAACATGAGAATACGCCGCTCTAATCCGTCTTTGAGCAATAGATCTAATACCCAGCCGCTTGGTGGTCCACGTTCCCACTTTCCCTCACAGCCTTCTACCTAATGCCTACCGCCGAACGAGTTCTGTTTTAAATCTCAGGTCTTCCTGCCCTGTCGATTAAAACAAGCCAGAACCTGTCATCTCATCCTTGCAGTCGTGGTGAATGAAGACCGGAAGGCTTATGTAACACGGAATCGTCGGCATTCTATCCCGTAATCAGGAGGACTCGGTAAATGTCATGTGTAGGTGATTTAGGAAGAACTTACTCGCCCTGACTGCCATAACTAACCGCAAAATTGCCTCATGATGTTATGTGTTTCTTTAATAACGAACTACACAGCCGGTTGGCTCATTACCGAAAAGGAAACAGCATTTGTTCCCTTCTCTGTCTCAAGATTTGTCACCTGGAAGCTGGGGCAGTGCTCGGGTGACTGTCCAGTAAACAGGAACAAACGGTATTTCTGTGCACCCGTTTGCTGGTCGCCAGAAGAACTAGCAGCAACATGACAGCCGTCCTGTACCGCGCTCTTTCCTTTGGCCTGTGCGCTGCGGTAGCACAGGTGTTTTGCAGCCCCTGCCGACTCAGAACCAGACGCTCTAATGACTCATTGGCCGGTTGTCCATTTGGCCAACCTCTACCCACACCGCTTACTTGTCCGTTGTAGGCAAACAGGACAACCGCAGTTCTGAGGACACAATACTGACTAGTTTATTGTGCAGCAGGCTTGCTCAGCATCTCCACACTCACCTCACTCACGATATTTCGAGGGGTGTGGGCACAGTGGCTGGTCGGGCTCAACATTTCGTCTTCACGTAATATGCACGACTTGGCGCCTAAGTTCACACGTAGTAGGTCGCAGGGCAGGGATGCAGTAAAAAGAAACCATTAAGTCTGACACTCATTCTCGGGGAGGACCGAGTCATGCCGTCAGTTGGCCGATCTTCAAAGCCGCAACACTGCAGGATCCTCTTCGCAGTGCTGGTGGTGGTGGTGGTGGTGGTGATGGTGGTGGTGGT
>CACRXP010000740.1:191690-212247 GCA_902702965.1 Spirometra erinaceieuropaei
GTCGAGACGGTTGCCCGGGGTGTGGCCGCTGAGCAGAGCCCAGCTACGTGGAGCCACAGGTGAGAGTTGAGTGCCAGCAAGTGGACGCTAGGCGTAGTCTCACCTGCAAGCAAGTGAGCGACCACTACGACCTTCACGTGAGCCCACCGCTGACACCCCTACACCCCAGTAGACTCCTTAATGCGATCGATGAGCGCCTTCTGTCACATATGCATATGCCGCGTGAACAAATCTGCTGCCTAGCTGGAGGTTATTCATGGCAGAGATGAACTAAATATGAGAAGAGTTGCACAGATGTTTTCATTCCTGGGCGATGAGCACGCGTGGGAGTTCTAAACGTCGGATAAATAAGGAATTGGTCCCGGCGATCGCCTTCCCGTCTTCTTCTATTCAACTACCTGAACCGCGCGTGCTCTCTGTCATTCAGAATACATTCGGGCTCAAAGCGCTTAAACCAGCACGTCGTTGGGAATCCTCATCTTGTCGACAAGTTTCAACGTATGCTAAACTGAGTTTTCTACACAGACGCCTAGACTCAAGCACTCTGCCGAGTCTAGGTAGGCGGACAGTCCTACAACACGGACGCAGACTGATTCGAGTTCTAATCCAGGTTTGTCACCTCCGACTGCGCAGGTGCAAGGCAGCAATCAAGGAAGAACAAACGAAGTGCTCAAGGATCCTTGGAGAACTGCCGACAAAAGATCCTTTCCATATCATCCCGCTCTGTGCCAGGCGCACTCATGTGATGCAAGTGAGGTCAAACTGAAGCAGAAGTTGAGGGAAAAGAAATCAAGCCTCTGCTGCGATGATGTTGCGCACAACCTATCTTCTAAATAACCGATAGCAGAGCGGATAAAAGCCCTGAGCTATGATGCCTGCTTCAATACCACGGATGCCCAACCGCTTGACTTCATTGCTGCTGCAGAATAGGTCATTAGTGGAGCCAAAATTACTGAGGAAAACAGGAATCCACTACGACAGCGAATATCCTCCAAATTCCTGTCCCACACAAAATGCAAGACGCTCTCGAAAACGCACTCCGGACGTTGAAGGCCGACAAAAGCATTGTCATACTCCCAGCCGATAAAGGACGTTCAGCGGTTATACTGAACAAAGAGGACTACGTCGACAATTACCAGTACAAAACCGGACAGTTGATTTCAAATTAAAAACCCATCCTCTCTTCTCAAGGCCCTATTCGCACTTGTATTTTGATAATCTTATGAATTCTATGCCTGGAAGTTCTCCACCCCCTCTCCCCCTGGCACTTTTCATAGGCCTTGCTCTCGATCGACCCACATATTCCATCCAATTCGCTCTACTTGGTATTTCGAGTGGACAAGGTCCTCACCGGTGGCATAAGCGCAGCCACGGAGAAGTACCTAAAGGCCAATGGGAAGGCAGCGGAAGCAGGTGATTCGCCAACCGCGAGCGATATGAAGGCAGGCACAGCCCTGCATAAGTCTATGGCCTTCTTCTGCAAGTACCTGGGTCGCTACCGAATGCCGCTCGCATGGGGTGCCAGGTAGGAGTCTATCTCCCCCGTTTGTGTTTAGTTTCACCCCTTAATTTAACTGTGTACGTACATAGTCAATGGCCGATCTCATGAAATGTTAACCGAAATTCTGAAATGTATTTTTGAATGAGGGGGATTACCTAAGTTTGGTTGTAATATTGTTTGTCCTATAGTATTTCAGACACGCCGGCATGTTGGTTTTCGAATGCACTCTTTTCAGGCAAAAAGCGACTGCTTAAGTACAGTGCGTGACCGATCTCATGAAATGCTGACCGAAATTCTGAAATGTGTTTTCAATTAGGAAGGATTACTTGGGTGGGATTGTAATATTGATTAGCATGCAGCATAATCCTATAGCGTTTCGGACTCGCCAGGATGTCGGCTTTTGGAGGCACTCCTTTTTGACCTCCTGCAGAAACCATACTCGGTAAAAACTGACTGCTTAAGTAGCATGCACTTTTCCTATTGATTTTCGATAGTCTTATAATTCCAAATATATTTTATAGAAAACATGCATAAAATATGCCTGATCTTCCGTTGCATTCGTGTTTAGGATTGTCTAGTCTACAAGTTGTTTACTTTTCGCCTAAGGGAAGTTACACATTCCCCTACGCTATTAAGCAAATAGCATATAGGGTTCATAAAATTCTGCAATAGATGTAGACTATATTATTTGCTTCTTCCGGAGCATTAATAAACGGACAGATGCAATGCTGTGTGAACGGACATTTCACGGTCTTGGAAAATCTCATAATTGGAAGCTTTTTTTAAACCGAAAGATGCGATATATTGGAGTATAAAATTAGAAGACACAATGGTAAGATCTTATTTCGTAGCCGCACCTATAAGGGGTTGGGGTCAGTGTTAAATCCCCCTATTACCACGCGTCCCGTATGACAAACGACTGGGGCTTGTCTACCGCGAGCGATATGAAGGCGGGCACAGCCCTGCATAAGTCCATGGCCTTCTTCTGCAAGTACCTGGGTCGCTACCGAATGCCCCTCGCATGGGGTGCCAGGTAGGAGTCTATCTCCCCTTTTCTGTTTAACTTCACCCCTTCAGTTAACTGTGTACGTACACAGTCAAGGGTCGATCCCATGAAATGTTAACCTAAATTCCGAAATGCATTTTTGACTGAGGGGGATCACCTAAGTTTGGTTATCCAGCATGTTGGTTTTCGAATGATCTTTTTCGGCTGCCTGCACAAATTGATTTCAGGCATAAAAGCGACTGCTTAAGTAGTGGGCATTTGTAGTGAATTCGAATTCATTTTACAGAAAACATGGCCAAAAGGTATAATTATTTTTGTGCTCATTTTGGCAGGCAATCGTTTTATATCCAAAGAAAGAGTGTACTTTTGTTTTAAAAAGTTTTATTCCCAAATAATGTTATGTCTGATCTTCCGTTGCATTCGCGTTTAGGATTGTCTAGTCTACAAGTTGTATACTTTTCGCCTAAGGGAAGTTACACATTCTCCTACGCCAATACGAAAATACTATATAGGGTTCATAAAATTCCACAATAGATTTAGACTATATTATGTGCTTACTCCGGAGCATTAATAAACGGACAGATGCGATGCTATATGAACGGACATTTCAAGGTGTTGGAAAATCTCATAACTGGAAACTTTCTCAAAACCGAACGATGCCATTTATTCGAGTATAAAATTAGAAGACACAATGGTAAAATCTTATTTCGTAGCCGCACCTATTAGGGGTTAGGGATTAGTGTTAAATCCCCTAATATCCGGGATCCCGTTTGACAGACTACTGGGGCTTGTCCACCGCATGTGCTGCTACGAAATAAAATCCGACCGACATAATTTTCCGCCTAATAGGTCCAAGAACGCGCACCCCTAATAAATGCAAACATTGGGGGTGTGGCGCAGACTCTCATGCAAGTACATGTCGCTTCCTTGTACGTTTTTTTAAAATCCTGCACTGTGTGCGTTCTTGTACACTGGGGCGTGGTGTTACGGACTAGGGTCCCACCTCTGGGCATCTTGACCCTGTCATGACACCGGACCCAGATGGGGGGGAGGAGAGAGTGCGATAGATGCAGCACTAGTCTACCATCGTTGTCAACGAATTCATGCGCAAACCACCGTCCTTCCTCTCACCCTGCTGTGGAGCACTCGGTGAAGGTCCTCGGTCGAACGGTCGCTGTATTCCTTCCTACTTTAGCCCTGCTCTTCGGACTCCTGCCTTTGAGGGCTACGGATTGATGGTTGTACATAGCGCGTATTGATCTGGTTATCGCCGCCGTCGCACTCGCCGTTTCCTCTACCCTGCCCAACGTTAAGGCCATAGACTTCGCAGGGTTGAATGACCCGACGTGGTCTGCTTCAGTGATGCAGGCTTTAAGAGTGTTTCTTATCGTACAGAAATCTTTCGCCTGCATCAGGTCCTTTGGGAGAACCCGGCCGTCTACTCTAACCCAGGCCTTGGCATTCGCCCATAATGAATTTCATCACCTACCGTGGGTAAATTTCACATGTCGAAAAGTCAGCAACGTCTAGGATAGTGAGACCGGAATGAGTTAAGGCTACATTACTCTCACATATTTATAAATTGGCCGTACCTCGTAGATGAATTGATCTCGAAAAAATCATACCTGAGGCATTCTGTTCTCAGGACAAATTTAATAGATCCATCCTTCAACTTGTGATTTGCATCCGCGTCTGCACTTTGCTGGCCACTGTTTGTTTCTCTGCGCAGTTTTTTTCCTTAGGTGACACTATCGCTTAGACTGTGGCTCGACTCCATGCCCCCGCTGATTTCATATCGATTATCTAAATAAATTCCATTCGCTATGTACACCCTACTCCATTATCCGTGTTGTATGCAGCGACAGGGCGCAGTTTGAATGCAGTTTTCTTGTCAATAAATTCTGCTCGGAACATTTACTACCACGGTCACATTTTTCGCAGGTGGCTCTTCTCACGTGACACCCAGGTGCCACTGTTTCGTTTCGACTCCGGCAAGGTCTCCGACACCGTCCTCCTGCAGAATGTTCAGTTGTTGGCTCGTCTTCTCTCCATCAGCGCGGGATCCAGTTTTTCCAACAAGGCGCAGAGCGATGTCGCCTCCATGAGTCCAGCCGTGCTTGAGACTGTGGAACGTTCCCTGAAGACGGAGACTATTCCCATCCAGTTGCGTATTGCTGTCAACGAGTTGCCCTTCGAGGTTCTGCGCTCCAACTCTCTCACTGGTGGGTGTGTGCCTCTGTGCACTTTTGGAATTTTTATTTTTATTTGTTTACTGAAAGGCGGTAGCGGTTAATTCTGTATGTCTCTCTCAAGGCAAATTCTTTGTGACGGGATGGCCTTCTGTGTAACTATTTGATTCGAAGGTGGATGTTTCCACCTTCCACGTCACATCCCCCCTCCCCGCGGAGGCGCGGATTTACAGTATGCTTCACCTTCCGGACCGGCGCTGCCAGTCATGGTGCCTGTCGTACTAAGTGCATCTGAGTCCTTTGGATTTCTACTGTGGACGTGCATCCCAACTTATGGAATCGATTTCTAACCGACCTCGCCCCCCCCCCACTGGCGAAGCCTACCGAATGATTCAGAGTGTTTGACTCGCGTCATGGTGCCTGTTCGTATTAAGTATAGTGAATGATCGATCTCATGAAATGTTGGCCAAATTTCTGGAATGCATTTCAAATTAGGAAGGATTACTTAAGTGGGGTTGTTATACTGATTATCATGCGGCATAACCCTATAACATTTCGGACTCGCCAGGATGTCGACTTTTGAATGCACTTCATTTTGAACTCCTGCAGAAATCACACTAGGTAGTAAATGACTACTTATGTAGCATGCATTTTTTCTATTAATTTTCGATGGTCTTATAAATTCAAACATATTTTACAGAAAACATGCACAAAAATATGATTTCATTTGCTCATTTGGTAGGAAATCACATTGTCTTCATATTTTATGCCCGAAGAGAGTGTGTTTAGGTTTTTAAAAAGTTTCCAATTCACGAATAATTATCCGCCTGATCTGCCATTGCATCAGCGTTTAGCAATTACATTTTACAAGGTGCGTGCTTTCCGCGTAAGGAAAATCATGTATTAAGAAGATGCGACACTGAGCCCTTGAAATTTCGCAATGGATCTTGACTGTGTTGTACATTTCATGAGGAACATCAGTAAACGGACGTTTGCGGTCTTGCATGCATGGACATAACACGGTCTTAAAAATGTCATAATTATAAACTTTTTTAAAACCAAAATATACATCTTTGGGCATAAAACATAAGGACACTGTGATTTCCTACCAAATGAGCAAATGAAATCATATTTTGTGCATGTTTTCTGTAAAATATATTTGAATTTATGAGACCATCGAAAATCAATAGGAAAATGCATGCTACATAAGTAGTCATTTATTCCCGAGTGTGGTTTCTGCAGGTTGTCAAAACGAGGTGCATTCAAAAGCCGACATCCTGGCAAGTCCGAAATGTAATAGGGTTATGCTGCATGATAATCAGTATAACAACCCCACCTAAGTAATCCTTTCTAATCGGAAATGCATTCCAGAATTTTGGCCAACATTTCATGAGATCGGTCACGCATTGTATATCTGAGTACTTTTGATTTCTACTGTGGACTTGCATCCTAACCTCTAGAACCGATTTCCAACACAGAGTTTTTTGTCGCATCTCCTGGCGACTCCCTCCGCCGATGACTCATTTTCTCTCAGCCTGACCGACCTCGCCCCCCCCACTGGCGAAACCTACCGAATGATTCAGAGTGCTTGACTCGCGGAATTCCAACGCCAGCTCGGAGTTCAACCGGACTGGTGGCTGGGAGAAGAAGGAGGAAGTGCAGTCGACTCTGGGGAATCCATCCCTACAGCTGTTCAACGCATTCTTCACTGTAACAAAGCCGTCCTGCTGTTAAACTATCATGACTGCCAACTGACGGCGCTACCTCGGTTCTTCTGTGTCAGGACGGAGATGTTGGATCAGAGCGAGAACTTTTGCAATCGTGCGGACAACCTGATCTGATGCGGGTGAACTGGGGCTGTTAAGGCATCGACAGAGCCGCAGGCATTAGGTTAAGTCGCGCTCTGCGGGATAAGAGGCCGGGCCTTCATAATGAGTTGGAGTCTTTGGCGGCAGTGACCACTAAGGTTATGGTGTGTTTGATGATAGTGCTGACATCGCGGACTGTTCCTGTTTACACTATCCCCATGCATTCACCTCAGGCACATACACTCGCCGTATCCGCCCCGACCCCCCTCAGTTCACCCGCACATTCACCCACCGCATGGGCCTATTAGGCCACATGCACATTAACCTGCGGTAGACAACCGCCGGCTAAACCACACCATCACACCTTTTTCCATCTACACCACTCAACATCCTCATCGTCTCGGCTGCGTCTCCATGCGGCTCCCCAGCTGCAGCTGTCACGGTGTGTCAAGCGCTGTGGCCTGGAAGGCTACTGTCTGACGCCCCAACTCAGTCCACTCAGTCATGGCGCGCGATTTCCACCGAATGCCCCCCGTGAACCGCTTCGTCACGCTCTTGAATCAAGCCTTTCATTTGTTGTTTCGCGAAGCAAGCCGCAGCCTCGACAACCATACTCCGCCCGCGGGCTAAACCAGTTGAGGGTGTCTGTTAAGTGTCCGCAAACCCCGGCAATCGCCGGAGAGTGTGAAATGCCATTCCGTAGGCTGCCCCATCCAAATTGGTGTGGTCTTCCAGCTTCGCTAAGTTGGCGATTCATAGTAGAATTCCAAAGCCGTCCGGAAGGAATAAGCAGCCCCATTTAGGACAGCGCTGCTAAGAGACTAGATTTTGTGCCCCAAGAAGTGCTGGTGACCGCCACCGTCGACAGGCCGACTGTAGCATCTGGAGCGCAAATGCCACCAACAAAGAAATACGGAACAACAGCAAACAGCCCACCGCGCTGTCACTGACCAAATGTTATCCGGGAATTCTGCACTGTCTAATTTGAGACAAGGCTCTCTGCGCCCGGGCTCACCTCGGGCGTCTTGACTCATCAAAGGACGGTGGGTGGATAACAGGGTGTACGATAACCTACCGTTGGCAGATAGGTAGCACAAACACTTTACCAAAGGGATTGACGGCGTTTGAGTGGGGGGATTATATGATCCCGAGACTTCCTGCAAAGAGACCGTCTGAATAGTCCTTTCTTGCAGGCAAACGCAGTAAGGGAATGGAATAGCAATACAAATATTGGTGGTTTAAATATAACTTAGGACGTATCGTAAGAGACCGGTTTGTTGGACTCCAGGTGATTCCAGGACTCCGTACCAACGTCCGTCTGCTGCTGGAATTAAACAGTCCAGTTTACCTGAGGAATCAAGAAGAAATTCTTGGAGTTGGGGGGACGGGGTGGGTTTTTAGAAAACGACAACTAACAGGGATATGAAGTGGATGTGGGCGCATCTAAAAGACCAATTCAAATCGGACCTGGAGTTGGGGCAGCCACAAAAACTCTCTCAAAATAGCTGGAAAGCATGTCCGTTGTTTCGGGTTTTTCTTATCTCCCCAGCCTTTTCTCCTCTTTCAGCATGGCCAGTACAGTCGAGTCCTTTTTCCAACTACAACAAATCGAGCTTGAGTCTCAGGAAAGGTACAGTGAGTTCGACGTAGGCGGGGGATATTACGGTTAAATATTAATTTCGTCGCATGGTTTCCGAATGCTGCTCAACGCTGACTCCAAGCGATCCCCAGACGCGCAGTGTAGCCGTCTCGTCGGATTTTTCGTAGGGAGTCGTGGGCGGTGAAAGATCTGTGTAATTATTTACCGTACTGACAACACATGTATTAGCTAAAAGGCCAGACACGCGTGTTTTGCCGATCTTGTGCCGCTGCCTGACGCAGCTGCGGGGAGTTCGGCTCATCAGTGGGTCCCCCAGCCCTCCCTGTGTGTTTCCTGGTATATGAACCCCAGTTCCACTTTGAGTTTTTTTAATTTTCGAGGAAATTAATGAGCGAACTTGGAGTGATTACTTCGAACAGATCTTTTTAGGCACGGTCCAAGTGCGCTCATTAATTTACTCGGAAATAAAACAGGGTGAAGTGAACCTGCAGTTAATGTACCAGAAAACATGCGGAGAAGGCTGGGGGATCCACCAATAAGCCCCACCCCACGCAGCTGCGTTGAGCAGCGGCACAAGATCGGAGAACCACGCGTGTTTGAGCTTTTAGTAACTACCTGTGTTGTCAGTATGGTAAATAATCGCACAATCTTGTACTACTGGCATTCTGTTGGCTGTTTGTGAATATTACGCCGTTTTTCCGCAGTAGATGATGGGTTTCCGCTCAACTATTTATATCAAATTTCGGGCCGTGTCCGAAAAGATCTGTTCCGAAGGGTGTACTCCGAGTTCGCACATTAATTTTCTCAGAAATTAAACAAGACAAAGTGACAGATCTCTTCGCTTTTGCCACTTGAACTTCCCTGTGTCTATGCGTGCTTGTATGCTTCTATCGCGCCCTGTTCAAAGTCATTTTTGTCACACAGGTCTTATGTCGTCGCAGTTGGCTCCGGTCCGGTATTCGGATGGCCCGTCAGACAAATCCCTGCTTCTGAAGCAAACTGTTCCCGACTTTTCTCCCGATGAACCAGTGAAGGAGCTGGAGTCCTTTGTGTCCTGGCGGACGCGCCTTACTACGAAACCTACCGCTGACTCTGGTACGTCATCGACTCCCCCTTCCCCGTCCCATCCCTTTATTTGACCCTCGTACGTATACCTGTTCATTGGTCTGTTGGCATCCTTACAACCTTTAGCACAGCCACCTATGTGGTGCCTTTTCTCTTCATTGTAATAACGCTTGGACTGGGGCTGGAAAGATGTAGGTGTGTACCACTTGTTATCGCTTACTTTTTCGCACTGATAACATCGTTTCTGACTAACCCAAATTAATGGTTTAGGCATTTATTTCACGGTACTAAAAAATCTTACAATTTGAAGCTTTTTGAAACCGAATTATACTCTTATTTCGAGTATAAAATTGGAAGAAGACGTGGGTTTCTACTGAATAAGTAAAAGAATGAATATTTGAATGCGTGCTTTCCATGAAATATAATTGAGTTTTCAAGGGCATCGAAAATCAATGAGAAAAATACATGCCACTTAAGCAGTCGATTTTTTGCGGAGTATTCGTAAGCCGACAACCTGAGGTAACTGGATCATTATAGAATTATGCTGCAACCCTACCGACAACCCTACCTAATTAATCTTTTCGGAACGAGAACGCATTTCGAAAATTCGATTGACATTTCATGAGTTAGCCCACCTAATGTATGTGCTGCTTTTTTTCTTCATTGTAATAACGCTTCGACTGGGGATGAAATGTGTAGGTATGTACCACTTGTTTGGTTATCGATCTTTATGTACGCTTACTTCTTCGAACTAACAACATCGGTTCCGACTAACCCAAATTAGTGGTGTAGGCATTTATGACACCTATCTCATCCGAATCACCTGTTCTTCCCCGCAGAATAGCTTTGTTACCAACCTTTCGACATACAGTAGATGTGCTAACTCATGAAATGTCAACCAAAATTTCAAAATGCGTTCTCGTTTCGAAAAGATAAATTAAGTAGTGTTGTAAAACTAATCAAGATACAGCATAAATCTATAATGATCCAGTTACGCCAGGGTGTCGGCTTTCGAAAGAACTTACTTTTGGCTGCATGCAAGATCTATACTCTTCAAAAAAACGACTAGTTAAGTAGCATGCAATTTTTCCATTGATTTTCGATGCCCTTGGAAATTCAATTATATTTCACGGCAACCATGCATAAAAATATTCATTCTTTTACTTATTCAGTAGAAAGCCCCATCTTCTGCCAATTTCATACTCAAAAGATGAGTATGATTCGGTTTTAAAAAAGTTTCTAATTGTGAGATTTTTTGATACCGTTAAATGGCCGTTCATGAAACGTCATGTATCTGCATTTACGAATGTGGCTTGTAAATTTAACACTTTTGCTCAAATCCACTGCTTAATTTTATGAACCTCATATGGTCTCCTCTTAACATCGTAGAGAAATGCATGCAATATTGTTAACTTTACAAGCCACATTCGTAAATGCAGATACATGACGTTTCATGAACGGCCATTTAACGGTATCAAAAAATCTCACAATTTGAAACTTTTTTAAAAACCAAATTATCCTTATCTTTTGAAGATGAAATTGGAAGAAGACCTGATTTTCTACCGAATAAGCAAAAGAATGAATATTTTTATGCATGTTTTCCATGAAATATAATTAAATTTTCAAGGGCATCGAAAATCAACGAAAAAATTGCATGCTACTTAAGTAGTCGTTTTTTGCAGAGTATGGATCTTGCATGTGGCCGAATATAAGTTTTTTCGAAAGCCGACACCCTGAGGTAACTGGATCATTATAGATTTATGCTGCATCATGATTAGTTTTACAACACTACTTAATTTATCTGTTCGAAACGAGAACGCATTTTGAAATTTTGGTTGACATTTCAGGAGTTAGCATATCTACTGTAAATTTAACAGAGTATAGTAGGTGTGCTAACTCATGAGACGTTTTTCTTTTGAAAAGATTAATTAGGTAGGGTTGTGAAATTCGTCAACGTGCTGCGCAATTCTGTAATAATTCAGTTACCTCGGGATGCCAGGCTTTCGAATGAAATTCTTTCCAGCAGCATGCAAAAATCTTACCATGAAAAACGATTACTTGAGTGGCATGAATTTTTCTCATGCATTTCCGATGCCTTTAAAAATTCAATTATATTTCATGGCAAACATGCATAAGAAATGTTCATTCTTTTACTCATTCGGTAAAAATAACGTCGTCTTCCAATTTTGTAGCCGAAGAAGGGGTATAATTCGATTATAAAAAGTTTCTAATTGTAAGATTTCTTAATACCGTGAAAGTTTCTAATTGTAAGATTTTTTAATACCGTGAAATTTCCGTTCATAAAACATCGTGTCTCTAAATTTGCTGATGTTGCTTGTAAAGTTTGCAATATGACTCCAATCTACTGTTAAATTTTATGAACCCCATATGGTCTCCTCTTAATACCGCGGAAAAATGTATGGTTTTCTGTACGCGGAAATATACGGTTTGTAGTTTGGGAACCCTGAATACAAGTGTAACGGCAGGTCGCGTTCAAAATTAGTCGGGAATCGGAAGTTTTGGAGAACCGAATTACACCTTTTACAACCTTACTTTAGTAATCTTTTCAGAACGAAACCACATTTCGGATTTTCCGTTAACATTTCATGAGTTAGCACACCTACTGTAGGACCAGAAGAGCCCCTGAAAACCCGTCTAGTTGAAGTGTTTACTCCGCTCAGCCTGTATAATTTCCCTGGTTGGATCCGGCAGTTTAACTTATTTTTCTCGCTCAAGGGCAATCAGGCATAGGTGCTGAAGGCCGCCAATGTGTTTGTGTGTGTTGGTCACGCTTGGACCCTGGGAAGGGACGGCACTGTTTAGTCTGTCAGTCTCGTTGGCCGTACTAGTGTTTGATAAGCGAGGAACCTGGCTCCGTGCATCTGATCACTCCGACTTGCCACTAATGTGCACATGCTTGGAGAGCGAAAAGGACCAATTTGACAGGGCCCGAAAACGCCGGCCGCACTGAGAGACATAAGGGAAGCCCAGGTGCCTCCAACGCGGGAACCGTGGTAATAAGGGGGGTTTCATGGGCGGGGATGCGGGAAAACATTGAAGACAGTAAGTGTGCTAGTTTGTTTTAATTGATACTAAAATCTCAGCGTAAACAGCGTGCAATACAAAAATTCGCTACAAGTTATTAGTAAAAGCCAACTCCAGCAGGAGTAGTGGTGATTGACTTGTCAAGGTCATCGAAACCGGATCGCCCAAGTAGGTGAGCAGCCAAACGGAAGCCGTAAATGGTAGCTGTAGGAGGTGGGTGGAAATGGGCAGTAAACCATATCTCCCAAAACTGAAAGGGAAGACCATTTAAAAACCTCGCAAACCCCAAGTCGGAGACTAAGCAAAGATAAGCCTAACTCCTAACGGTAAGACATAATTGGGGGACTTATCGCTGATATTAACCATATGCAATTAAGTAAATCCTAAGCTGAACACGAATAACTAATCCCAACCCGAACCGTAGCCCGAACCCCTTACTCCAAACCCTAGTCGTAAACCTAGGTGGGCTAACTGTAGCACACCTAGTGAAATGAATACTAGTAACAGAGTGCTAAATTGCTGGCCAAAGAGACCGGGTTTCCGAGCCTCACCACCAATTTTGCAGAGCCTCTCCTGTCTGGAATAAATGTAACACAGTTTTAAACTAGCCGTGGCTCTGGAAGACTCCAACTGTTGAGATTACTCGGACCTCCTAGCCGGGAGTCAGGTTGCAGTGACTCCCCAGTTTGACCAATGGCATTTGTGAGTTAGTGGATTGCTTTTCTTGGTCAATATCTCTACCCCTTCCAATTTCCTGTCATCCATATCTTGTGTTCAGCAGTGGAGTACTATCAGCACGAGAATGAGATTGACGTTGCGGAATTCCCGAAGTATACAATTCAGTCCAAGCACATGTCCAGTAGGTGGGCTAACTCATGAAATGTCAACCGAAATTCTGAAATACGTTTTCGTTTCGAAAAGATTAATTAAGTAGAGTTGGAGAACTAATCATCATGCAGCATAATTATATTATAATTCAGTTACCCCAGGATGCCGGCTTTCGAACGGACTTCTTCCTGACTGCATGCAAAAGCTATACTCTATAAAAAGTAACTACTTGAATAGCAGGCCTTTTTCTCATTGATTTACGATGTACCTGAGGATTCAATTATGTTTCATGGAAAACATGCATAACAATATTCATTCTTTTACTCCTTCGGTAGAAAATGACGTCGTCTTTCAATTTTATAATCGAACGAATGGTATAATTCGGGTATAATTGGGAGATCTTCTAATACCGTGAAATGACCGTTCATAAAATGTCATGTCTCTGCATTTACTAATGTGGCTCGTAAAGTTAACAACATGGCTCAAATCCACTGCTGAATTTTATGAACCCCATATGGTGTCCACTTAATACCGTAGAGAAATGCATGGTTTTCCGTACGCGGAAAATATCTAGTTTGTAGTTTGGAAACTCTAAATGCAAGTGTAACGGCAGGTCGGGTTGAAAGTTATTCGGAAATTTCAAATGTTTTTGAAAACCGATTTATTACCCGTTTTTCGATTGCAAGGTTGAAAGAAGACGTCATTTTCTACCCAAGGAGTAAAAGAATGAATATTGTTATGCATGTTTTCCATGAAATATAATTGAATCTTCAGGTACATCGTAAATCAATGAGAAAAAGGCTTGCTATTCAAGTAGTTACTTTTTATAGAGTATAGCTTTTGCATGCAGCCGGGAAGGAGTCCATTCAAAAGCCGGCATCCTGAGGTAACTGAATTATCATAGAATTATGCTGCTTAATTAATCTTTTCGAAACGAAAACGCATTTCAGAATTTTGGTTGACATTCACAAGTTAGCCCACCTACTGTACGTATCGTCCCCGTGGGCGGTATTTGTCATCGTCGAGCGTGGCAGATTAGCCATTGGTTCACCCGCTGGTTTTCAGCTTGATTTCACTACCTCACAAACCTGCCTTTGACTTCCGCTTTTACCTGTTGCTTTCTTCCTCGTTTAGCAATTGACTACTCGGACGCCTGGGGCCTGCAGAGTATACAACCCTCCAGCATTAGATCCAGCCTCCAATTCCCCGACAACAAACGTGACTCCATCATCTCCAGCAAGAGCACGACCGAGTCGGTGGACAGCAGTACCGGTGGCAGCCTTCGTTTTCACCTCTTTGGAAGCACCGGCGGCGGGCTGGCCTCGAAAACGGGTTCTCTGGAGCGCCTGAAGGGTACCGGGGCAGGTGGAGATTCGAAGCCTACTTCGCTTGCAAGAGATCTTGCCAGTGGGGAGGAAGCTGCTCTCGTCAGTCGGAGTCGCCTCCTAGGCATGATCAATCCATATCGAGGCTTCCTGCATTCTCTCTACGTCTATCCTCAGTCCCTGAACTTAAATATTAAACACGCCTTTGCACGGGTAAGCCTGACTGTTAATGGAGCTTGCTACGATTGCTTTTGGCCTGTTCCGGACTCACTTCGAGGGGGTTGTTCGCTGGGACCTGTGTGGTAATTCTTCCTCCCCCCCCTCCCGCACCCTCGCACCTTCAATGGCCACCTCGAAGATGAATCTGGGACGGGTCTCCAACTGTTGGGTCGGGAGTTAGTTAGGAATCTGGGAGCTAGTGCTTTTCCCATGGACGGGATACCTCGATCTTTCGAAACTGACGGTCAGGTTGCAGTGTCTGCTTCTTCATATCTCACAGCCCGTACCCATGTGAGTCTGCTAAGTTAGACTCAGTCGTCGTGTAGTGGAAGACCAGCACGTGTTGGATAGGGGCCGATTGTCCAGTCTCAGACACTGCACCTATACACATTTCAAGTTCTGTTAGTTTCGTTGACCAAAGGCTACCATTCGGACACAGGTCTACGCTTTTCCTGGGGTTATGGGGGGGGGGTCGCATCGTGCTTTTTGGTTGCCTAGATGTCATGTTACGCTGAAGTGACGTTTATGGATTCATTCTGCTTGAAATAGTTGCGATGTGGTTGTCTGATAATGGAAAATAAGCCCGTCATGCGCTGTATTCTTTCCTCCTGTCAAGATTGACCTTTTGTAACATTTATCTTAATATTCATTTTTTGCCGCGTTCAATCCGACTAGGTGGATTTTAAGAAGTTAGTGATTTAGCAAAGCATATTTGGACGAAAGGGAGTAAAAGTCTGAGGGTCGAACGCTAAAGTACATCGTTCATAATCAGCACTACCATCAGTTGCATTTTAATTGGTGTTCATGGCAGATTTGAATAATTCATTTGTCGCAATTGTTAATTACATTTTGCCTGTGCACATGGCGAGTTCACTTTTCCACAGTTTTGAATTAAAAACATTCTCCTAATTAAATCATTTAAGTAGACCGGAGCTGTTACTGGTCTAATATTTTCGCACCCGCTGGCTGCGCTGGGCACGTACCGCGGGGCATTGATCGGGCCGGTTAGCACGTGGGTTGACCTTGCAAGGTTGGGCATGTCAGAAAGGAGGTTCTGTCACGATAGCCAGCTTGGTAAGCGCGCGGGATTGCCTTCTCGCGTGCGATTGTCTTATGGGTGCACCAATCCTGTGATCATCGTCTGTTGCGAACCCGCGAACAGCGATGATGATGGGGAATAAGGGGTTAGTGTATGGTTTGTGCTGGGGATAGACCTAATAATGTGCAGAACTCACTACTGCATTTATTTAAGTAGGTGTTTATGTGTTACCTTTTCCCGTGTGCCACCTAGGGTTTGGCTAGGTCCCCGTGTTTCACCGGCAGGTTTGAGTTATGAGTTACGTTGCTGTTTCGCCATACTTAGTGTTTCCTCTAGGCCTACACGACTGTGCAGAAGCTACATTTGCCATCTCGGCGCAATACGCTGGCCATGAACCGACAGAGAGCGTTTTTCTACGCGGCATCTGCAACTTGCTTTCATCAGTAACGGGTATCCTATCACACGTGACACTCGCGAGCATTCTTCCACTGCATTATACTACAGCGAATTCGCGGTCTGAGCAATCCCTACTGCCACCACTCCCCTGAATAGAAAAACTACTGCATGGGACGTCGAGAGTACCCCTTAAGGCCAAATTATATCACAGTAATTGTTTTGTTAGGCGGATTCATGGCGTTGTCTTTTTTGTATTACTGCTTGTCGGACATTTAATACACTTCTAGCCCCCTGACTTTGGCGGCCAGTCGTCGTAGATTAGCCGATATGTCTGTTCATCTATCGGCTTTCCAACGCTCGTGAAATGCGCTAGACCAAAATGGCGGGCCAGCTTAGGGTTCTGCACGCGTTATGCAGGCTGCGCACCCATAACAAATGCCATACATGAGCAGCTTGGTGGCACGCTTAGGTGCAAGCTCACGCCGCGCCAACATCTGCGCCCAACTCCCGCATCAGACGGCTGGTCGGCTCGGACAGCGGGCTGATGCCTGGGAAGGAGGAGAGAGAGAGGTCGACTTTGAGGACTCCGTCCCTACGGCCCTTTACTGCGTTTCCTCACTATAAACAAGCTGACGCGCTCTTAAACTACAACAGTGCGTGAAACACCGTGAGTCGGAAGGTTGCCAACTAACGGAATAACCTGGTTCTCTGGTCCATTTTGCACGGACCAGGCGTGTGCGTGTGGCACGCGTAGACGGGCTGTTTAGTTTTATCAACCACTGCGCTCGATCCCACCTCCTGTCTTGTTGACTCCATCTTGGCACCGGGCTCAGGTGGGGGAGGGGAAGGAAGTGCGATAGATGTAGCGCATGTCCACCATCATTATAAATCAAGTCACCGCCCCTGTGCCCGCCCTGCAAGGCGGGCATCCTCGAACTGTCGTTTAACGTTTACGTCTTCCTACCTACATCTTTTAGGCGAGGAACCTTTGCTGCTTCATAGAACTCCGCGACAACGATACCACAGATTCCCAAGCCCTCAAGGTGAGCTCTTACCCGCCCACTGTTTGCACTTTCTAATGCCCTCAAAGCTTGGTGAATATACAGCCCAGGCTTAGTGTAGAGTGTTTCATGCTAGTCGTAAGCACCGGTGAGCTTACAGTGTCACCCCCTCAGATTGATGTTTTGTTATAGGTGCGGACCCCCCCCCCCTTTCTTTTTCTCATGTTCAGAGAGTTAACCGTGTCATGTGATCCCTCCATCCTAGAGCGAAATCATTTCTGCAATACTGAGTTTGCATGATTACTTGGCGCCAGAAGTGCACTGGGGCCCTGGCTCAACGCGGTTGAGTAGATAAAGTCGTTCGTGATGATTGGGACGCTGTCATTTCGGTCGCTGTCCTCAGGACGAAAAACTGCTGTGACCATTCTCGACTGGAGCGATCCAATAAAGCCACTTTCCAGGCCAGGAGTAGATTTGCTGGCCAAATATTCGCTCTACAACGCATGCCTACTAGCAACCCACGATTTTGCTGTATTTTCGCTTCTGTCTGCCAGACGGTTTTCTGGACGCCGACTGAGCTGGCCAATATCGCTCTGCCAATGTGCAGCTACGGGTGCCCAGAAAACGCGCCGTCTAGAAGGCACAAGTTAATACTTTCGGTTGGTTTGTCTGCCAACGCTTCAAAAGCGAGTGTAATTTTTGGCTATACGTCTGACTGCCGAACGCAGCTTCTACATTCAGTGGATTTTAGTTGGAATGGGTGTGCACTTTAACTAAATCGGCGCCATGTTGCGCGGAGGACTCTCCACTACTGCGAGGGTCCTGGTCCGCAACAATCCTTCCCAGCCGTTCGGTATTCGGTCTGGCGTTCGACAGGGTTGTATCCTGCCGCCCATTCTGTTCAACTACGCTATTGACTGGATCCTCGGGAGGGCCCTGCGCGAGAGTGACGGCGTTGAGTTTGCACCGGGACATCGACTGACTAATCTCGACCATGCCGATGATATCGCCCTACTTGCTTCAATTTTCGGTAATCTGCAGTTTACGGGTCAGTGGTGAACGAGGTCTCTAAATAGGTCGGTTTATCCATAAACGCTGTGAAGACTAAAGCCTTTCCAATCTGCATCCCTGACCAGGAGAAGGCACCCCTCGGGATCGATGACTGTCAACTTGAAGAAGTAGACAGTTTTAAATACCTCGGAGCGAGGCTGCTGCCCAATGGTCAGAGTACAGACAACATTGTCTCCCAAGTCGATGCTTCCCGCTGGGTTTTCTCAAGCCCTCGGAAATGCCTATGGAACCGACGTGACCTCTCAATCGCCACTAAGATTCGCGTGTACCGTGCATCTGTCCGGTCTGTCCTGGTGAATGCTGGGCTTTGCGCGTGGAGGACGAGCGAAAACTGAAGGTATTTGACCACCACTGCGTGATGACCATCATTCAAGTGAAGTTCACCGATGTCGTCTCAAATGAGACAGTCCGCGCTCGCCGCGACAACATCAAAGGGATAACCCAGGCCATCCAAGAAAGACGACTGAGGTGGTTTGGGCGTGTTCTTCGTCGTCCACGTCAGGAGCTCAGTGTTACTGCCCTCGATCCGGCACCGATGCCCCTTTGGAGGCGTCTAAGAGGGGATCGGTTTAAAGCCGGGCTCGACACAGTTCGTCAGGACATGGAGGTGATTCTTGGACCTTCGGTATTCGGTCTGTGTCTTTGGCGAAGAGAATGAGGTTGAACTGTCCAGATCTGCTGCCGCGGATCGTCACGCGTGGAGAGATACAGTTTGTGACATCATCGAGGCCGGCTAGATCAGGAATGATCGCAGCCCTATCAAGTACAATAGTGCAAGTATGTTGCGCATACTGGTGCTGCCCGCGGGATTGCTACATGCGGGTTAGACTGGACTCTCCAGCACGCCTTAGCAGTACACGTTTGGCTGTGTTTCGTGCATTACTGACCTTGGCTGCACCTATGACATTGCGGGACTGTTTGGTGCCTTTGAGTGAACACCGCGCTCTGTGTCCCGGGTAATTGTCAGGCTAGTAGAGATGGACCCTGAAGTACATTCTTCCCAGGTGAAAATGATCGTCTTATGTTTCGCAATTCACGTCAAGGCTAACTACCCGTTAGCAAGGATTAAGTATATGCGCGGGGTAAGAAAATACTGTTTTTTTAGCAAATTTACCAGCGTTTTAACACTCCTGATTTACTGGTAGACGTATGCGCTCCATCTTACGATATTTTTTACTACCTGACTGCTCTCTGTGAGCTTTCCTCTTGGTAAATAATTGCGTGTGTTGGGTGCAGAACAATGAACCAATGTAGGCACGTCAGTAGCACCGATTCACCGGGGCCGGTACAGATCAGTGAATATCATCCTGCCGACAAAAGGCCAGCCAAAAAACTCTACCGTACAACACCGACTTTTAAAAATATTGTGGACGGCTCTTCGTAGTTTTTCCTCGCCCCGCGCACGTATACTCAACGCTTGCCGGCCAGTGTTTGGGTGTGCTATCGGGTTTTCGGTGTTTGACACGCCTCTCTCGCTAAATGCTTTTACCCGCCTTCTCCTTCCTCCTTTTTTAGGTATTTTACACCCATCCCTCTCCCCACCGGTCGTTGTTTGACACCTGGTTTAACACCAGTGTCGTGCATCACAATTCCAGTCCGACCTTCCTGGATGAGGTGAGATAGTTCAGTCGTTGCCATGCTAACCATCATCCTGTCCTGCCGCCATCGGCTTGTTGCTGGCCTCCCTCTTGCATTGCAAGTTTCGCTCCTCTCAAAACCACTGCCTGACGCTCTAACGGGCCACTTATTTGCTCTGCTCTGTTGTCCAGGCGAAGCTCGCCCTTCCGGTGGTCCTAACCAACAGAATGCACCTCCTCTTCCGGTTCTATCACGTTCGCTGCGACCTCAGTCCCGGCGACGAGAAGAGCGCCTCGAAGAAGGCCATAGAATCACCCACGGGATTCGCCTGGCTTCCATTGCTTCAAGAGGACGGCAAGTAGGTGACCCCCTCTGTCCTGCTTCGGCATCTGTGTGGTGCTCACCGTCTTGCGCGAGCGCATACGCACACCACAGTAGGGTTGGATTTCTCAAATTGCCTTTGAGTTCGTAGCTTGGCGTGAACACTCCCTTGGTGTGTTGGTCTAGCTTTGAATTTCGATTAGCCGGAATGCGCCACTGACCGCCGTCCTACGTCCACGTCTCCTGGTGTGGGAGTACTAGTTTGGCGTCCGCATAGCGGCGGAAAACTGGCCGAGCTCTGCCAGATCACTCTGGCCCCGATACACTGGCTTTCACGTCTCCATCCACCCCACTGACACCGTTTTATACCATTCTGGGGTTGCGTCGGACAACGACGGGCAACATCTGCTACGTTTTAACATCCACCATACTCGCCATACTTCTGGCGAGAAGTTTGCCTGCGTTCTTCTTACCCCCTGGAATGTGCGCCTTGATCATGGGCTTCCTTCGGAAATTGCGTCAATTACGGAAATTCATATATGTTTTGGCAGATTTTGAGAGAGAG
>CACRXP010000740.1:219486-257351 GCA_902702965.1 Spirometra erinaceieuropaei
AGAATCCTGCTTGACCAGCCAACTTTACTGCATCAGATTTAGCGGATTCCAGGCGTTGCAGTAGGTTGGGCGCGTACCTTGACCCAAACTTGATTAAACACATGGCTCCCAGTGGGGCCTCATGGCTCGGGTTGTTAGAGCATTGGCTGTACTAAAGTCTTCATCCTGTTGTCGTGGCTTCAAGTCTTTGCGAGGCGCCGAGTTTTTCACAGTTGGTTCAAAATGAATTACTTAATGGGCTGGAAAAATCTGTTCGGCGTATAGCGTTGATGAGGAGCTTAGAGGAATCCGGAACCTGCCTCACGAGAGCGGGTATCGTGACAGATTTATTGTAAGAAATCTTTTCGAACGACCGGCAAAACTCATCATACCGACGGCGGAAAAGAAAATTCTGTCCCTCTTTCAGGGGGACGCGGCGACTGAACTCCTGAGAAGGTGACTTGACCATACCGTTTCACGGACCTTCACGGCAGCAAGAGATCAAGTATTCTTCTCGACCAAGGATAGGCTACCAGCTCAGACCACCTCCATGTGTATTTACTCCTTTACTTGTTTCTGTGGAGCAGGCTATATTGGTCGTACGGGTCAGCGCATATCCGCAAGAATACGAGGACACCTGCCGACATGGCTGTTGAAGAATGTCGTGTGGATCCCAAAGAAGCCTTACGTGTGATTTATAAGGTCCCACCTAACTATCCTAAGCGACTGGGTCAGCGTTGCTAGTAACAGCAGAAGTGGCTGCCATCAGGCCACAGAGACCGGTCCTGTGCGCGCAGAAGACCCTCCTGCATGCTCCGCGTCTACCGTGGCAAGAATCGATTACCTGTATGCAGGTCTCCGCGCGCCCACCACCTTCTCTCCCCCCCCCCCTTGTGACACGGCTCAACCTAACCCTCACTGTCACTGACTGCCTCCTCTCCCCCCTCCCCCGCTCTATTCACACACCCCGCTTGTATGAAAAGACTAACCGTAATCGATCCCTCTTATCGCTCCCGCGTTTCAGTGTGTACCTTGCTTCCATATAAATGTACAGGCCCGATAAGAATTTATCGAAAGCACGCGCATGCTCGCCGAATGCTCGTCTGAATTGCTCCATGGGAATTTTCGCAGCTTTATTCATGAGCTGTCCGAACATTTGCTAAACCCGCGGATGTATGCGGGTTAAAGTTCAAATTCACGGAATTTCTTTTTACAGCTAGGGTTGGGGTTAAAGATCTGTAGCAGGGGGGGGAGGGGGGCATATTCCTGCGTCCGGCCCCCTTTTAGAAGGAAATACTCTGTCATTTAAACAGAGCAAGGCAACGGTAGGGTGTAGGACTTCATGCAGATGGCAACTCCAAAAAATACACTAAAATTCCGCGTGACTGTAAACATCACTTATTTATTGCCATTCCTATTGGTTGAAATTTCCTGACTGAATGTAAACTTGCCAGCGCCGGGTAATTTGAATTCCGTTTATTTTTGATGATCGCTTTTTTATATTTCTACACTATCGCGATCATTTTTGTTGCCATATGACAGCATGCAATAAGACTGTCTGCGAAAATTTACTAATTTTCTGTGTCCTATTGCATTCCGCCTGCTCGTCGTCCTGCGTGTTGCCCTGCCCGTAAAACCCCCTCTACCACTGCTCGGAGTATGACACGGTCCACAGGCTACCTCAAGTTAATTGGGGTCTTACACCCTACCGTTGCCCAGAACGCTGAGAAAACCCTAGAACAAGCCGACCCGAGTGATGAAGATCGGGGAGACGATGTGTTGATTTTGTCAGTGGCGCAAATATGAATGATAAGGGCAGTGATGCACATATAAATGAACATGCGGCTTTGTAAAAATAACGTATGGCTTCAGAATTTCCTGCGTATATGCCTTACGGTCCCTTTGCGTTACTTTGTCTTCTTCCACAGAACGCTTTCCGTCCTTCTGGACAGCATCTCCACTTCGCTTGGTCTTGAGAACCACGTTCAGAAGGCGACCCCTGGCAGCAATAGGCCGCAGTTGCTCAAGGACTACCTCGAGGTAGGTTCGCGCTGTCTTGTACACACAACCTCGGCCTCTCGTTCTGTCCATCCGTTTCTCTGAAAAATTACCTCCTGTCGATTTGTTTGGTCGCCGTGGTTGTGTGGACCTCTCTCGCACGTACTCGCATATCACTAATCTGCTCGGGCTTCCACTCCGTGGTGTCCGAGCTGGGTGTGGCGGTGGCACGCCTAGGGACGGCTCTGGCCGCGCCAGTCACTTGTGCCCTCCTCCTCAGCCTCCGGTCTTCTTGACTCTGTTTTGGACACCGGGCCCAGGTGAGGTAGGAGGGGAGAGTGCGGTAGATGCTGCTTAAGTCTACTCTCACTATAAACTAATTCACGTGCAAGTCGCCGTTCCTGCTCTCACTCTGCTGTGGAGTGGACATCTTCCGGCACGACGATCGAAATGTCGTGTGAAAGTGCCCTAAGGGTCACATTTACTTGGGGTCCGAGTCCTGAGTAGTGTCGAGTAGTTATTCCACCCGTTAACAGCCTTCAAAACCATCCGCGGCAGTTCTCAAGCGCGTTTGACCTTTTCCAGAGGAACCAGACTCGCCAGCACTGGCGTCATGGTAGCTATCTCAGTACGTGACTGGACGTAGGACCTGGACAGTTGAACTGTCGACCTACTGAGTCGCCGTGTCAGCTATTTCAGCATTGCTGAGCGTATGAAGTAGGAGGCGACAATTCGTGGTGTGACGCACTTTCAAGGCACAACCGGCTCTATCAGTAGCCATTTGCGTCCTCTTGTCTTTATATTATTTTACGACAGTCACTTTGTCGTGGCTCTTTCATGACTCTGTTTTCTTCCCTCAATGTCGCCTTCCTTTCAGTTCTCCTTTGATGCTCTCAAGCTCTCCTCCGCCTTCTCAGAGCTCTACGGCATTCAGGTGCCCTGCAATACCGGCCAAGGGCTGACTGACCGCTGCCCATCTGTGCATCATGCTCTCGTCCGGGGCATACTGTCCCTTCTCCTGGACTACAGTTGTCCAGGGCTGATAGCCCAACGCTTCCTAACTCACATCTGGTTCTTCTATGACCTCATCGTCAAGTCGCTGGCTCAAACGCTCTCCTCATCAAAGAGAATCAAGGTCCGGGCGCTGCATCCTCCCCCATTTTTCGTCCAAATCAGACTGCCTTTTCATAACTTTTCTATGCACTTTATGTGCCTTGTGATGTTGTAGCTTGATCGAAAGGATCCCTCTCGACTGCCCGCAGCTTTTATAACCGACCTGACACTTATGCTGCGTCTTATTGGCAAGTGGATGGCCAAACTCTGCTCCTTTGGCAATGAGAATGCAAATTGCCGTTCCGTTTGCAACGGTTCCCTCCGTAGCGGTTCTGGCGTTAGCGTCTCCGCTTCCTCCACCCTCCCCTCCGATATCGTCGACTCACCCAAACACACACCGGGTGTACAGCCTAACTCCTCTGCGGTCACAAATCTCGCTGAATCTACCGCCTGTTTCCTGCAACAACTCCTTTCCCTCGTAGATCGCGGTTTCGTACTCCAGCGTCTTCGGGACCTTCTGGCAATGCTGGCAATTCGCCACCACATGGTACGGTCGTTTATATAAGCTTAAAAACCGGCTACTAACTGGATTTTAGTAGCGCTGTATTATACAACTCCAAAGACCAAACTGGTTCTCTTTCAACCTGGCTGAAAGCCTCTTACTTCTACCTTTTGTCTCATTTCCCTCCCGTTCTCTCATAGTCTGCTGTGGAGGTGGATCGATTCAACGCGATGCGTTACCAACTACTACAGTGTTTCTGCGAGTCCGAGTTCTTTGTTCAGATCAATCTTCCTTCGCTCAGTCCCTCCTATCGATCAGGTATTAATTTCCCTCTCCCTCAACTCTCGAGTCAAGTATGCGTAGTTTTAATTTTTTAGCTTGTTAAGGGGATAGCTGGTATCTGCCTCAATATGCACTACTCTGAGCAGTGCTTAGTAGTGTTTTACGCTTTGGTAATCCGACAATTACCTATTATTTTCCACGGGCGTTTTGGACCACTTTTAGGGACGTCGCTCTCATTCAGTAGGCGGGACCGCATGTATTCCCCAGTCTACTTTGGTTACGGAAGTCAAAAACAAGGCCTGTAATTTCAGCGGCAAATCTGATCATGATGTTTCCTATCACCGGATGTCTGTACTTGTTCGCTTTTACAGACACGATGCATTGATATATCTCACAGCCCGTGATAATTGATTATCATTTCGTAAGGAGGCTTACGCGAACGTAACTCGGAATATCCTTCCATCTAAAAAAGGTTTTAACAGCATACTAGTTCGTGACCGAGCCCCAGACTTTTATCTGTCGGCCTGGTGACCCTTGACGTAACAGTTGTCCCCCCTCACTGGTAGCCAGTAAACTTGGTGTTTCTGCTTTCATGGGTCGTTAGCCTATCCTTTACGCCCACCGGTCTTGTTTTTTTTATTTCTAAAACCCCATCGGTTAATCGGCCCCCATTTTCCAACTGACAGAATCCGACTATGGTACGTTCCAGCGGACCGAGACCGCTAACCCTCACCGCGCCCATTTGACTGCTTTATTTAAACCGAGTTGATTACCCTCTTCCTTACCTGCATAAACACACACGGATACGGATACTTACTTACCTGCATGAACTCTGCTTTCTTGGACTGAGCGACAAGTTCGCTTTTACTGGTATTTTTATCGGCCACTGTTTTTGCTTCGTCATCCGCCTCCGTCTTCCTTGAATTTACTCCTCAATATTCTACATTGTCCACCTCAATCCTCGTCAGTCTCCGTCTCCTGCTACTTTTAGATTTTTTCCATCATCCTCCTACTTCTGCCCCACCTCGACCTGCCCCACGTCGCGTTTCACCTCCTTCCCTGTGATCGCTTTACTTCGTTTTCCACTGTTTGTACTTTTCGTATCATCGCTCTTGACATCCACTCGTCTCCACGGCTCTGACTCCTCTTGTTATCTCGCGTTTTGCCTCTTCATTTTCACTCTGTCTCTATGAATGGAGTATGGCTCCTACCTTTCATCCTTACCTTGGCTTCAAGTCTACACCGCCTAGTTTTCCTTCCTCAAACCTCTTTTGCGAGACACCTACTCAGATTACCACCATTACCATCCTTGTCGTGGTCGCCATTAGCACCGTCGTTGGTGGGGGTGGCATCCACCTTCCTCACGCCGCCCCCCTCGTTACCCTCCTCTCTCACAACCCTGTCCTGCTTCATCTTGCTTCTATTCCTCTCTTCACTTGCTCTCTGCCCTTTGCTCTTCTTCGTCTACTCCTTTTTTCCGCTTTCGGCCCTCTTTTCTCCCCCAAACAATGAGGGGTGCAAATCGTGAAATCGGACTCTTCCTGTTGTACTGACTGAGCGCCCTTTTTTCCCTTCCGAGTAACCTCTCTTGCTCTGTTCTTCCTCATTCCTAACAAATGTTCCCACAGTTCAGCCCAATCTCTACTCAGCTAATCCAAAGCTCCTGCCATGTCAGTTTTTTCTTCAGCCCTCCCCCCCCCTCTCCCATCATGTCTCCTAACCAGCCCGATTTTCAACTGGCTGAATGGGTGCTCCCCTCTCCCCCCCTCCTCAGTCCTTTCTGAATCCATCTCACCGGCTGTCCTTCTGCATTTTCCTACCGCAGATCGACGAGACGAGTTCCACCTGACGGAGCGCTTCTGTCAGGAGCACTTCGTTGTGGGTCTGATGCTGCAGCAGGTTTCCTGCCTGCTCTCCGGCTGCGCCGACGCCGGTGGCTGGGGTGCCGCCTCCTCCAGTCACGTGCACCGTCAACCCCTCTGCCTCCTGCGTGCCCAGTTGGCCAAACTGGCCTTCGACGCCCGATACGCCGGCTCCCGGCAGACCCAGGCGCGCATCTGCATGCTCTATCTGCCCCTCCTGCGGCTCAGTCTGGAGAACATCGCCTTCCTCGGCCCACCAGGTTGATTGACTCTGCTCTGCTCTAGCGGCGACAGCAGGAGATATTACAGTGCTCACTCTTAGTTTACATTGGAATTTCGTTCGAGCAGTTTATTAATGTTATCATGTTACTGCCTGTATTTCAGTAACGTTTGTTTTTTGTTATTGTCCCAGGTCCGTTGAATGTGAGTATTGGGATTCAATTCGTCTCCCTCATAAACTGAGATAGCACTAATCATCCATAGACAGACTACTGTACAGCACATTTAGTAACCTTAAGGTTTTTAACACTTTTAACAATTCGTTTATCTGTATCTGCTTGATGTTTCCATTTTCATTTTTTGATATAATTCGCTTCCTAGTAACAAATGGAGAGTCCAAAGGTTCAACACCTATGTCTCCCTCAAATAAACTGAAACTGAACTGAAAACTGAAATAACTGTCCCCAGCCGACTGCATGCCCACCCCACGTGCCTGAAAGACTCGAGATTTGAGTCCGGGTCAGGTCGGTCATTGAAGCATCTATTCTAGTGCGCGAACCAACAACTCTGCCAGCTACAGCCTGGACCTCCAGTCTAGAGCTTTCCCAGTCTAGAGCTTTCCTCGATCTCATTTGACGAAGCTCATTACCTCTTTTCCACCGCTGTTATACATCCAGGTGGCCTCTACGTCGTCCAGGGACGTTTGGCGTTCGCCAACCATTTTCAGTAGCCTCTTACAGTACGTTGAGAAGACGGTCGAGGTTCTTAATGCCTCTGTCAATCAAAGTTAATCATCGGTCGATAAGTATGTTTTGTAGCTTGACTATCCGAGGACATTAGATGGTTTAGAAACAGCCCGTATTTGTTAAAGTTCAGTCTTCGAGTGCTGTTTGTGATTTTGTACACTGGTGCTTATGGCCCGCTACGTACTGACTGTTACATGCTCGTCAATGTTGGCGATTAGCTGACGTATACAAGCACCCATTATGACCAGTAGATGATTTTTACGCCTGGCGGCAGGCATTTTCTGGTTGTGTGATCCGCTACACTTCCCATAATCCATCTTGATCGAATGCTGTACAGGCTTATATCAGTCAAGTGTCTCACGCTCTTTTGTAAATAAGGGGACCGCTTTGATAACTAAATCTGCACTGGCTATAACGTATGACAGGTCAGTCAGTCAAGACCGCGAAGACGGACTATCTTCGTCTGCGCTCCAACGACCGCAAGAATAAGGAGGAGTCCAAGAAGTCTAAATCTCGGTCTCGAGGCGGCAAACACGGTCGCAACGGTGGCGGCGGACCTGCCGATGACCGTTCCACTGCGGGCACAAGCGAGCAGGCGTTGGCGCGTCCCCGAAGTCTCGTGAGTGCCGGTTCCTGGGAGTCCGCCGTCAATCCGGCCGTCTCGGATTCCTCCAATAGCAGTCTCAGTTCTGTCTCCGTCTCCTCGATCTCCATGTCCCTCCCAAAAAATGCCCCCGGCATCACTACCGTGTCTGGATCTCGCCTGAGCAGCGATTCTGATGGCGACGGCAGTAGCAGGGAGTCTGCGGCTGCACACAAGAGCTCAACCACCGCCTCCGTGTCTTCCTATGTCACCAGTGACGGACGGGTGAATCCGGACGTGCTCAATCAAATTGCCGGCTTCAATCCGGGTATGTAGTGTACTTGTCGACTCTGACCGGATTGATGACTTTTTGGGGCCGGAAACGCCTGAACAGGTCGTCGACGGACTCTTAAGACTTTAGTAGGGCATGATTTGACAAGGATAGCGTAATGGTAGAGGGGCGCTCATTGATCGTTCTTACGGAACTCACTCGTTCCTTTGTGCCCTACGGGCACTCTCTCGAGCCTAACCAGCAGCCGCACAGCGGCGCATGATATGTGCAGACTGGTATTACCGACAAAGACAAGGGAAACCGGGATGACCATTTGTGGCTCATTAACCGTCGTAGGCCAGTCATACCCAATCCCGAAGTGTGGAACCCCCGAGGCTCGAACTGGCGACCTGTCAGTTAGAAGTTCAACGCCTCTAACCACTGGGCCAGTTGTCCGTCGTCAGTTTCTATTGCATATGTGACCGGGTCTGACTTGCTATTTATACCTGTCTACTATATTTGTTTAAGTAGGCGTGTTACGTTATTTATCGATTTGACGCCAGTCAGGTTTTTACGAAGTGCTGTGTCATGACCTCGAGGTGTACTGGATGGAAACCAAGGAAGGAGCATTCGTTGGGTCGACAGTCGCATCAGATCCCTACTTATTGGGCGTTGCCACTCCATTCTGGCTCTATCTGATTCCTATATCTCCTTCACGGCTACACAAAACTGTGCTGCGAGTATCGGCTGCAATTTGTTCCTGGTTAGACTGGGTGGACTGAACCGCATAAGAATGTCCATTATGTCTCTTGTAAACTGATGTGTCTGCCTCTATTATTGTATAACACTTTCGCGGGCCTTTGTGCCAGACCTGAGACTGCACCCGAGTTAATCTCCTATATTCCTTGCCTAGCCTAACGATTGGTTTGTGGTTGTTTCTGAGCGAAGGGGTGGTGGATGCCGCACAAGTCCCCCCCCCCATCAGTACCATCATATCAGACGCAAGTTGCCGATCCACCCTGCCCTGGTAGTGGTGACTAGCGCCGTTGAAATCGACGGCGACCCGCTACAGCAGCCTTCGTTTGTGGTTAGAGTGAGTGGTGGTGTGCCGTGCTAGGCAGAGTTATGTCATATCCAGAGGCGTCCGACTGTTGATACGCATGCCGCCCCCAGAATTCAGACCAGACCGCACGAACCCCAAATTTTGGCGGGCGCTTCCCTATGTCAAGAAAGTTCCGGAAGCTGTCGGCCGCCTTCTAGCACCACTTGGAGTTGGAGCTGCACACAGACCAGAGGCAACCATCAGGCGTCAGGCAATGAAATCGAAAGACCCGCTGCCACGGCAAGAACGGTCTGAAGTCCTTCATCGGATCTAGTGCGGTTGTGGACAAACCAACTACGTCAGAGAAACCGGGAGACAGCTTCGAACGAGAATGGCCGAACACGCTGCAGCGGTGCGGGGAAATGACGCCAGCTCTCAAGTTGCGGCTCATTCGACGAGATCGGGCCACACATGCCAATTCCACGAAGCCGAAATTCTCGCCAGAGGTGACAACCGCATGAGCCGCGAACTGCCTGAGTCATGGTTCGCTGACCCCCAGTCTATTAACAAGTGCAAAGACCTTCCGCTTCCCTACTGAGTGCTGAGGCTTCGCCTAGGCGAAGTAATTGGCCACGTGGGGAGCGCACAAGCGAACACTTTTCCCAACACCAGGGTCGGTGAGTCAGATGTTCGATCAATCATCACACCAACATCCAACACTCATGATGAAACTGCAGCAATTAGCGATGCGAATGCCGACCATCAGACAGTCAGTACAGCAAGTGCAGCGATCCCTGATGAAGGGGGGAGTCGTGAATTGTCATAGGTTTGTGGTAGCATCGCAATTGCATCCTATAAATATTGCAGCTCCTTTTGCATGAACCACCCGTATTTGCTGTTGTCTCTGTTAATGGGTTCAAGCAGGAATCCGAAACGTCAAGCGAATAAAGCTCTTGTCCCAACGATCGTGTCGCCTTCCTATCACTACTGTCTCCAACATAACTTGTTCCGCCGTCTGACAGGTTCTCCTCTTTCCCCTGTGACTCCGCCGCCCACTGTCTTGACGATCCGGTGGACGTGAATTGAGATTTTGGCCTTGTTTTTACAGGAGGACCCCTGCAGCGGGTGCAGTGGAGGCGAGAGGGCAGCGTCCCCAAGGCGTCCGTGTCAGCCGCCGATGGATTGACTGTCGCCTCTAGACAACAGAGCGGTAGCACCCTGACCCTTACTGGCCCCGGTGATGATGACGATACTGCCGGCGGAGTGGGCGAGAAGACGCTAACCTGGCTTGATGACGACGGCGTCAGGTGTGCGCCCAGCAATGGCGTCGAGAATGACGACCGTGATTACCATTCTGATGGTAGGTTGCTCCCCGGTCTTTCAGCATTCCTTAGCATCCGATTTTTCTCTGTCCTTGGTGTGTTTTAGTCAAGACGCTATGTCCGCTGGTCTTGAGAAAGATCCTCGAAAATCGCTGTTTTTTGCTGCCTGAAGGAACTCCTTAGGAGATTATTAAAGCAAAATTCCATCTGAGGGTATTCTAGTCTGTAGAGACGACAGTTCAAAAGAAGAGGAGGACGTAACCAGTGGAACAAGGAGTTTATTGGCCGAACCTTTCGGATTCTCATTCGCACCCATCCCCAGAGAGAGACGGGTTCGAGTGAGAATCCGAAACGTCAAGCTAATAAACTCCTTTTTCCAGTGATCGCGTCCTCTTCTGAACTGGTTCCTGGAACGCGCCTGTTCGCATCTATCATCAAAGACGACTGTGTGTGTGACCCTACGACGAGTCCGTGCATTCCACTTCACCGTGGTGGCACGCCGTGGCGCAGGATGACGCCGCGCCAGCCGCTTGCGCCTACTCCTCGCATCCGAGTCCTGACCGACTCGAAGAGTGGACTGGAGCCCGGGGAGGAACTTTGTCCCCATGACATCTCACAGTATTTCCTCAGTGCGAACAATCTGATGCGCTTTTAAACTGTCACGGTGCGCTAAACGCCGTGTTGCCTGGAGGGCCGCCAACTGATGGGGTGATTCGGTCCTCTCTTTAAGATGGAGAGTTAGACTGCAGTGGCTCCTTTCTAGTATTGTTTCTCTGTTCAGTTGGGCTCCGAGCCCATCCCATTCTTGTTTGTGCGTGCATGACACGCGTGGGCGGGGGGGGGGGGGTGTTTTGCCTCTTCAGACACTGTGCCCAATGCCGCCTCCGGTCATACTGGTTGTGTCTTCTCTAGGGTGAGGTGATACCATACTAACAGCACAGGTACTAACCAAAAACCCATACACGCGTGTTTCGCCGATATTCTGCCGCTGCATGGCGTAGATAATTTCTGAGGAAATTAAAAAGCGACCATTTCTACGCCAGGGGACGACGAATTATCGCAAGTGACTGGCCACGCCTTCAAGAGGGGTCATGAGTCCAATTTTGCGGCCGCCAGGATAATCGCCCGCATGCTAAGAATCGTTTGAAGCCTGAGCCTCGGATGAGAACTCAGTCGATTGACGTATCGACCTGGCGTCAGCATACACAGCATTGCGCGATCACCAACGGACTCGCCTCACTTATATTTGATTGATCATATACCCTAAAACTGTTGTTTTTTCTATTGGCATCTTTGGTTCTGACGACTGACTCCTACACGAGTTCGAAAGCCCAGCATTAAACATTAACATTAAACAAATCGTTCCGGCGCTCGATCAATCGTCTTACTGACTTAAAATGGAAGTCGTCGCTTTTTAACTTCCTCAGAAATTATTTACGAAATTGGAGTAGATCAGTATATTCAAGGTCTATAGGCACAGACCGAGAATTTTATACATGAATATTTGGGCCAAAGCCCATTAACCACAGCAGGTAACCGCGTAATATTCATTAACTGTCGACAGACAGCTAGTAGTATACCTTACGGTAAGGTGATACCATCTTAATAGCGCAGATACTAGCCAAATGCCCATATACGCATGTTTCGCCGATATTCTGCCGCTGCATGGCGCAGCCGCGAGGGGTTCGGCTCGCCAGTGGGCCCCCCAGCATTCTCTGCCGGCGACAGGCCGATGAGGGAGGTAAGAGTGCGGTAGATGCAACGCAAGTCTCCGACCGCGGGCAAGTCACCGTCCCTACGCCCACCATGCTACCGAAAAAGTTGCTGACGGCAAACATTCCCAAAGTCAGTCGAAGCAGAGTATCAAATTAGAGTTTGTAGAGCAATTATCGGGCAGACGGTACGCTGGCAAAGGTTAGGGAACCTGGGACAGCCGTCATTAGGCAACCATACTTAAAGTCCAAGCCTCATTCTTCAGAATACGACCCTCACGGTGAAAAATTTTGTGTTTGTGGTGTATGTAGATTTTCGTGAAAAAGGAACTCCTAGAATGACACAACAAGCAAATGCAGTGTGTCCTTTCTTTGACTAATTTTCCTGTAGCTTAGAAAAGGCCTTTTGTTGTTATCCAATGCGCATGATCTTCTTCTTAGTACACTACACGCCTATTCTTTTTCTTGGTCTCGTTTTAGTTGATGAACAGGATGATTTATGGGCTGATCGTGTCCTTGAACTGGCTGGCGTCATCCCTGACGATCCCAGCGCCAAATCCGGCTACTCAAGACCGAAGTAAGTGCTTAATGATGAGTCCGCTGTGTGCGTTAAATTGCTGCCCTATGACTGCGTGCATACAGTAGGTGGGCTAACTGATGAAATCTCAGCATAAATTCCGAAATGCGTCTCCGTTTCGAAAAAACTAATTAGGCTGGGTTGTAAAACCATTCATCGTGCAGCATAATTCTATAATAATTCAGTTACCCCAAGACGCCGACTTTCGAACAAACCTCTTTCCGGCTGCATCCAAAAACCATACTCCGTAAAAATGACAACCTAAGTAGCATGCATTTTTTCCATTGATTTTCGATGTTCTTAAGGATTCAATTGTATTTCATGGAAGCCATGCACAAAAATATTCATTCTTCTACTCATTTGGTAGAAACTTACGTCTTTTTTCAATTCTACACTCGAAGGAAGGGTATTAGTCGGTTTTAAAAATGTTTCTAATTGTGAGATTTTTTAATACCGTGAAATGAATGGCCCTTCATAAAATGCCATGTCTCTGCATTTACCAATGTGGCTTGTAAATTTACGAATGTGGCTCAAATCCACTGCTTAATTTTATGAACCTTATGTGGTCCCCCTTTATTGCCGTAGAGAAATGTATGGTTTTCCGTACGCGGAAATAATACGGTTTTTAATTTGGGAACCCGGAATGCAAGTGTAACGGCAGGTTGGGTTCAAAATTATTCTGGAATTAGAAAAGTTTTATACAAGCAAATTATACTCTTTCTTAGAGTATAAAATTGGAAGACGACGTGAGTTCCTACCAAATAAGTGGAAGAATGAATATTTTTATAGGCAGAAATGGCAATACCGACATTGAATATTTTTATGTATGGTTTCCACGAAATATAATTTCATCCTTAAGGTAATCGAAAATCAATAAAACATCCATGCTACACAAGTAGTCATTATTTACGGAGTATGGTTTTTAGATACAGTCGGAAAGAAGTTTGCTCAAAAGCCGGCGTCCGGGATTAACTGAATTATTATAGAATTATTCTGTACGATTATTGGTTTTACAACCCTACTTAATTACTCTTTTCGAAACAAAAACGCATTTCGGAATTTCTGTTGAAATTCCATTAGTTAGCCCACTTAATGCACATATGCTCCCATTGCGTATGGATTCGTGATGAAACGGTGCACTACCGGATCCCATATACTTGCATCGTTCCAGCTCCTTTTTCCCGCCCGTCCCCCCACCCCTCCATCCAGACCTGTCGTTCCGCCGCGTCCCTCTCGGTGCGTGGAGGCCCCTGGCCAACCACCAACGACAACGGCCTCCAGCAACCCCTCGTCGGCCAATCGTCCTCCTCAACAACGCTCACTGCATAACCTCGAGGCCCAGTTCACCTTCGCCTTCCGCCCTCACATCCACCGACGTTTCACGACAGCAACGGGTTCGCAGGTTGTCCGCCTGCCCGACCGCTGCCAGCGTGATCTCTACGTTTGCCTGTTACATCTCCTGTCCAGCCTCGCGGAAGAACCGTTGACCACTCTGCTGCGTGAGCTCAGCAGTCAGGATCGGGTCAACTTTCTGCTGCTTCTCACGTAAGTCGCTGGCTGCTACTTGTGGAGGTCTTAGGCCGCGGTCGACTGGGGCTCCACGAACCAACCACGCCCCCCCCCTCCCCTTTCCCCCAATAAGCCCATCGGCCGGTGGTGATACTAGATGCGGAGTGCCACCCGGTGTGGGGGAGGTGGAGGAGGAGGAGTGCGGTAGATGGTGCCCAAGTCAACCATCATTATGACCTAATTCATACACAAGTCACCGTTCTCGCTCTCATCCTGCTGTGGTGCACATGGTGGACATTGCCGGCAACGACAGTCCAACTGTCGGAGTGCCAGTCAAAGCCCGGTTGGCTTGTGAGAAAGCGATCAGCCAATGTTCAGTTTGTCGGACTCTCTTCCATATATATCGTGATAAACTTATCGGGGTTATTTCTTTTTCAAAGAGCGTTCCGTGTAAAGGCGGCCTTCTTATCCAACCTATCCGGAGTGCACCTTCTCTTAGCTGGGTTGGTTACATTAACTTTCCCATAAACGTGCGTATGGTCTTGAATGAAACAGGCGGTCACTGACTATCAGTCAATTTTCCTATAAATGCAAGCCCTGAAGAGACTAATTACTTGGAATTGAGAGTCCTAAGGCAGAAGTTTTAAGACAGATGCCTGTAACATCGAAATAGTGAGTATACTCAGAGCGCCACAATGATCATGATCAGTCTCGTTTTGGTGGAGGAAGGGATGAATATCAGTGGAAGTCGGGTGGCAGTGGCCAGAGTTCCCGACGCACGGCCGGCCCTAGGCCCGCGCGCCCCTCTGCTAGGGTGATTTTGGCGTGACTGATCGAGTGTCAGGCGACAGTAACTGTCAACCTGGTGAGCTTATTGGGCAATTTCGGAGTTCGTGGGCGCTTATGATCGACTGTCTGCTCGGGAGCCATGAACACATGCCAAAGATAGGAGTACACTCGTTTGAAGTGCTACGGACGGACCTCTGTGGGAGAAATATTTTAGCTGTCCAAATCTCCAAACTGCTGCGTCCGCTGCCTGCTGTTGACGAAGGCCGAATTACACAACAGACCATAGGAGGGCTTTCAATACTGGTCGTTCTTATTCCTGCTTGACGCCTTTTCGCATTCACCACCTGATTTGCGCCAGTTGCGGCGGTGGTGGCCTGCCCGCCCGTGGAGTGCATGTCCGACCTAGTGGCCCTGCTGCCCTCCCCCCTCCTAGATCCCCAGCATTTGTCTGCGATATCCGTTGCAACAGTAACAGCTGCAACTACGTCGGGAATTAACCGACCACACCTACGACTCCCGAGAAACGGCTATTTGGGATCCGAACCGTTAAAAACCCGAAAACTTCACCTTTAAGGTACCAGTTCAAGTTTTTATTTTAATTAGCCGGCCAACGACCCATCGAACCGAGTATCCACCCCACGGACCCAACTCCATCCGCTTGACAAATAGCTACGCGAGGAAGTCAGCACTGTCAGAGGGGCGCTCATCGATCGTGCTCATTCGTCCCGTTGTGCCTTACGGACTCTCTCGAGCCCGACCAGCAACCGCACAGCGGCGCATGATATAGGCAGAATGATATTACCACTACCGTCATTTCACCACTCAAAAGGCGAAATGCACTTAAAACAACAAAAACGGACAACAACTGCCGTTGAGAAGGCCACCCAAAGTTCTGTTTCAGTAGGCCCGACTGTCGTCCGCTACCCAAGACTTCCCAGAAATGTGATTTTCTTTTATCGGACGAGTTTTACCTCTCGTTTACCCCTAGAACCTGGTGTTCCACATGGGCCGCGATTGCAAGCAAGACTAAAGCGTTAACTTCCTGACCCTCCTACGTAAATACGCGCTGTAGAATGGCTTCATGTATTTATGTGCACAAGTCGCCGTTCCTAGTCCATTTCATTAATTTCCTGGACACTTCGTGAGTCCTCATCCGTCTCCATTTTTTCCTATCAGGTACATTGTGAAGCATCTGAAATACCGCGGGCGGAAATGCATATCTCGTTTCAAGTAAGTTTGCACTGCCTTCCACGAGGCCTTCGACTTTGCATCCCTTTTTAATCGTTCTTCTGGTGCATTTTGTTTCTGTTTGCCTCTGTGGACACTCAAACGTCCACGATCGAGCCGGCAGCTCCCTTCTGGTTCCTTCGGTCCATGTGCAGGTGAGAGGCGGTATTGTTATTGCACGACAGTAATGGGAGTTTCTTCGTCGGTAGTCTTCAAAACGGCCGAATGTTTTGATCAGGCATTCCCCACTGCCCTGTGACAAACAATGCAAACCACTGTGATAACACTACTGAAGTAATATAAGTAACAAGCACATACTTACCATATTGCAGATGCGTGCACATCTGCCATACTATGTCCTGACCTGTTCAAATAGGAGATTCAAACGCACTGAACATGCACACGCTTCATCCTTATCACCTCTCTTTTTCTAGTACAATTAGCACCAGCGCTGTCGCGCAACGCGGCCTCACGGGGACGTTGGGATCTCCCCGGGCAAACACCGCTGCAGGCGAGTCTGTCACTGACGATTCAGGTTGGTGCCACCCACTACTGACCCTTCAGCCGAATCTGTACTTTTGTTTATCTCGCAAACTTAACTTTACCTATCAAGTAATGAAAAGGTTTAAAGTAAGGGCATAGGCGCACAGGGGTCCATTCACTTCCCGAAAAGCAGACACATTTCGAATGGCTGGCGGAAGTCACGAACTGTCCAACTACCTACGGGACCGAGCCAATCTGATTGGCTTCGTCTACGAACCATCCACGCACACACATATTCTCCTTCCTGTTCATAGAATGGACACTAAGTAGCTCTGCTCCCTTCTAACCCTGTAACTCTATCGTTATCACCACTGCGCTGAAATTGTTGGTTATATTGTGATGCTTTCTGTGAGCGGAGCAGATATCAATGGTATGAATCCGAAGCTCATGTGGCGTTAACTTCTCGCATTTGCGTACGTCGCATTTTCTTCTTCAAACCGTCTTTCATGTGTCTTTTATTTTCATTCCCTTTGCAGAATACAAGGCCCTTTTAGAAGCTAATCTCGCAACGGAAGCCGGCCTTATTATCCTGGACACTCTCAACCTTTTCACGTCAACATTCAAGGTAAACCCTCGATTTTCCTCACGTTATTTTCGCCGACAAGACAGTAGAACTGTCGAAAATGTTTTCCGTAGCGCAAACAAGTAACTTTCGGGGTTAAGTTTTGCTGTGGGAGATGTAGATCTCCCCCCCTACCCGTCTCCGGGGATTCCTGTCGTCCTTAAGTCTGGCCGCGCGTACTACTTAACCATTATATCCGATCCGCAACCTCGTCTCTGGTAATTCGAAAGAATTATTTGCTTTGCATGCTCTCGCATGCTGCATCTATTCTTCGCAGTGTAAATTGTGAATTGCTAATGGCTTGCTGGTGGGAAACGTGATTCTGATTGGCTAGATTTGGGTCATCTGTTACTTCCTCTGAGCAGGCCTCAGCCACTACAACCTTCAGACCTGGCCACAAATAGAAGGAGGAGAAGTTTGACGCCAGCAGAAGGAGGGAGAATTGTATTCTACCAGCATGTTGGCAGCCAGAAGGGGACACACGTCCGGCCCTGCGAAAGCCAGGCGTCATAGCGCCTTAAGCGAGGGCGTCTGAGTGGGCCTTGAAGTTGATTGGCCGAGAACCAGACTGTCATCGTTACGCGCGAGATGCGCTGTTTTGCCGCAGGCGCCCCCCCCCCCCCCCCACCCCTACAGATGCTGTTACTTTGTCACTTTTGATGTACGCGTCCCCTTGACAAACACACCAATGCCTGAAAGGTAGCTGTTTATGTATGCATAAGTTGGATCTTGCTCTTCTCCTTGCAGAAGGAGTTGGAGAACGGGAAGCCCTCTAATCCGCTGTTCCAGGGTCTGATCGATGTCTACGTTTGTTTGCTAACGAGTGGTCAGTCAGAGACCCTACTGAAGCATGTTTTCGCCTCTCTCCGTGTCTTCGTGTCCCGATTCTCGAAGGTACGTAACCGACCTCTCCTCTCCCCCCCCCCCCTCTTTAAAATGTGCGGTATTCTCCTCATCTGCACCTCTTGCAAGTTTTTGAAGTTCGGACCTTTCGTTGGCCATTATCTTGACCGAAATTTTGACCGACTAGACCACCGCGCCCACTTCTTCCGAACCTATTTTAGTAAGAATTGGATGTTCGGGGACCAAAAAGCTCCGCGAAGACGTTTTCGTCCCAGCTCGAGTCAGTGACAATTTAGTTGGGGTTCTACGCTGTATGGTGGGTGAGGCAGTTGCCCCGCTTACGACAGAGTGAACCTTCTGCTCACCGCCTTAGTTACTTCAACTCTTTAACACCCTATCTCTTCAGCGATGCGCTGGACTGCAATCTCCCATTTCATCCGACAGAGCGTCAACTTCTGGTTCAAGTGGTGGAGCGTCTGACTGATTAGTCAATTGATCCCGGACTCAAAACTCCGATTGTTCTTCAGCTGCCAATCAGCTGAAATTGCCACTCGATCTTTCCTCGTGTTCCGGATGGTTGGGTCGCTCAGCGGCCTAATAAAGATAGAATTAGCCTGAAACGACTCTACTGAGATCTGCCCGCATGTCTGTCGCAAGTGGTTAGGAGGTGGACTTGGAGTTATTTGTTCGAGCATCATGACTTTTTTAGGGTCGGCCTCGAAATCGTAATAAACATATAACTGTGTAATGTCTATCCTCTGGGCCATGCACTCGGATGAATCATGCATGAACCGACATATCGAATTGGATGCCGTGTACAGAAGCCTGAAGGAGAAATGGAAGAGGAAAGAGCCAATCAGAACAGACTGACATACACGGCGGCTGCCTATTGGCGCGAATGCCAAGCAAATATTGATTTTGTGTACACTCATGACGTCAACTGTTTTCTTGTCCTCACATTTGCTCTGCGTTTGCGTCTAACGACGACCTGGGTAACCAGCGTCGAAAATTTACGCAATAAAACTTCTTGTCCCATAGAACCTATCTTATTCCAACTTATATTACTTGGGATGCCTATCTTCCAGTAAAATTAGTTTACAGAAATGAGTATCTAGAAAGACAGGGGAGACGGCGGTAATTCTGGGCGACCAATCAAAGGTTTGCCTGCTTAGGATTTTAACCTAAACTCTTTGGTCATTGAACGTTAAGCCAAGAGCCTGTGGAATATCAACTATCGTCAGAAGGACGCCTACCAATTGGTCTATGGGAAATGCCCATCTCACTGCGCTTCGGGGTTTAATCTAAAACCCTCGCAGACAGTCGCACGACCACCTTGAATCAGCATGTTTGCGTATGTATACAGCATGCATATTTATGAAATATATATCTTGGGGGGTTGACCTCCAGCGTAGGAATTTGAGGTTTGCAGATCTCCACGGACGAATTTTTTCTTATTTATCTGACGTTTTGCACTTCCACTTGAGCGCATTATCAAAGATGAAAGGCGCGGGAAAACAGGTGCTGCAAAGGAATTCTTGTGAGTATCCCATATAGCTGTCTTTCCTCTGACCTCTTTTCTGTCCATTCTGCGTTTAATCGACTGATGTCGGAACATCACTTATCCCAATTTCAAATTTCACTGCCTTTTCTACTGCAGTCTTCCGATGTTTAACTTAATGGGGAATGTCAGGGGTGGTAATGGCCGCTTTACAGTTAGTAGTTCAATTTTTGGAACACTCTGTAAAGGGTTTGAAGCTAACTCACGCCTGGAAGTTGCTCAATGTGCACTCTGAAGAACCACCCAGAAACCATTGAACAACCTATTGTGAGAGCTGATTGCTCAGAAGCTGTCTCCCATGAATTTAGGTGCTTTTCTCGGAAACAACCGATGGACTTGCCTCCCTCTGCACGGTCGGGCTCCGGGCTTCCAACCTCAACTTGCTCGCCGTCGAGGAAGAGGAGGAGGAACGACAGCAGCAACGTCTTTCCTTCGCCCCGGGTAGCCTCTCACCGGCAGGCCGTCCTCGTCTGGTCTTTGATTCCGCCAGTGCCAACACTTTGAGTACCCTTCGGCTGGAGGCTTGTGGGCTGCTTTACCGGTTGTGGAGAGCCAGCTTTGAGGTCTTCTCCGTTCGCGGATTCCATCGTGTTCACCTCCAGGTCAGATCTGCCCCCCTCACTTTCCTAATCTTATGAGTAAATACATTTCTCCTTAGCTGGAATATATATATATATATATATATATATATGTAGTAGATCAGAGATGGTATACATTCCGAATCGATATACAGAAAGATGGGAGAGGTCCAACTCTTCTAACCACTGAGCCACGAGTTCGTTGTCTTGTCGGTTTTTGGTCGGGAATATACAATACTTGAGGGGCGCTCACCGACCGTTTTTACGGAACGAGTGAGTGGATTACTATGAGGACCAAACTACAACAAGTCACCCTAGTTTTTTTCACCCTTACAGTTTTGATTAGGATCGTGTTGCTCCGCCATTTTATGAAATCTTGAGTCACGAATGTTGGTGCATCGCTGTAGCTTATAGTGTACTAGGCTGATCAGAATGAGGAAAGTAGATGTTGGCTTCCAGTAGGTTTGATCTCATATTATCAGCCCTCTCCAATCGTGTGCCTGTACCAAGTCCGAGTCAGATTTACCGACTATGAGGTCCAACTCAGTGTATGACGCGGTGCTCCATCTGTTGTCGTAGCGCAGCCCGACTTGGGGTTCCGACAACCTCTGTCGGTGGTTTTTTCCGTCTTGAGGGCTCTGTGTGGACTTGTACTTAGTAATCACATTTTATGATTTTATGATTTCCGTTGTCAGGTACAACACAACGACTCAGTATTCGCAAAGAAGGAGACACGATCGCTGGACAAAAGCGCTTTATTAGCCTGACGTTTCGGACTCTAACTCGAATACATCACCAGGGACAGAGACAGATAGGGGTGGTAAATTGCCCAGGTGTTGCAGTATTTATAGGATGTAGTTGCTAGTCCGCTACATGCCTATCGCAGTTGGCAGCTCCCGAGTGCATTACGGCTCCACTGGCCAGGTGTTGGAGCATGCAGTTGCCATGCCGTGGTTATGCGCCTGCGCGCTGATCAAGATTATAGATTCCCACGCTCATCGCACGCAATCGAGTTGCTTACGGCCGGATTTCGTCATCCGTGTGGACTCTAACTCTGTCTCCGATTCGAGTGAGAATCCGAAACGTCAGGCTAGTTAAGTTATTGTTCCAACGATCGTGTCTCCTACTTCCTTATCGACCGCCTGCGTAAAATTAACTCCGCAAAGGTGGCCATTGAATTAGTTAGGATTTTCACCGTTGATTCAGATATATTTTATAGAAAACATGCGAAAAAATTCTCTTTTGCTTATTTGTTAGCACATTGCCTTTCCTTTGAATTTTATATTTCTAAAAGGAGTATATTTTGGTTTGTAATAAGTTTCTTATTGTGAGATATTTCAAGACCATGTAATGCTAAATCGTACAACATCGCATTGGAACATTTGTTAATGCTAATCACAAGCTGGACAGAGTGGTCTACATCCATGACGAATTTTTATGAGCCTAATACCCCCTTTTCACAATAGCACATAGAAATATGTGATTTTCCTTGCAGGAAAGTCAATAGCTCTTGTTTTTGGAACCCTGAATTCAAGTGTAACGGCGGGTTGGGTTCAAAATTATCCGGGAATAGAGAATACCGATTAATACTATTTTGTCAAGGAAAAAAGCCTTAAGAAGACCTGATTTGCTATCAGACGGTTAAAAGAAAGAATACTTTCGTGCGTGCCTTCTATAAAATATATTTGAATTTAAAGGCATGTTAGAAAGTAATTGCAAAAGTGCACGCTATGTGAGTGGTCATTTATTACGGAATGAAGCTTGTGCAAGCGACCAGTAAGAAGCTCATTCAAAAGCCGGCATCATGACGCAACTGGAATGTTTTGACATTATGCGAAATAAGAATTGGCATCGTAATCTTACCAGAGTAATCTTTTGGAATTTAAAAAATATTTCAGAATTTTAGCTATGCGCTTGTGCGCCGGTCAGTATTCTTGTCTATTTGGAGACACTGTTATGGATTTCGTTCAAATCCTGACCCATACTCTACCAGCCTTCTCAAATCTACATTAGAACGCCAAAAAGAACCTTTAAGTTAAATAAGACTTGTTTATCTTCTGTCAGGCCGCTTAGAGTTTTTTACTTTCACAGATAACGTTTTGTCTGCATGTTCCTCCATTAATCCGTGTTTTCATCCACACCGACCTCCGCTCTCTGCCTCTTTCTTACAGATGGTCATATCCCTGTCTAAACTTGTTGGTGACATTGGACCAGAATTTGAAACCAGCCTCAGCCTGTTGCACAGCCTGGCGGAGATGGATGTTCAGCGCGCTGGTGGTGGAGGTGGTGGTGCCTATCGTGAACGCTCTGTCAGTCCCTTCGCCACTTCTGGCGGTCTGGCACTCCTTGGGAGCAATGGCAAACAATTCCTCGAGGACATTGACGACTTAATCAAACGCATTCGCACCGTTTTAACGGCCACGGATGAGATGCGTAGGCACAGTGACGACCCAGAGCGTCTTATTGACCTGCAGTACTCTCTGGCTAAGTCATATGCCAGCAACCCCGTGCTCCGCAGGTAGTGCACAGTATTTAGTTTGTATGATATGTCTACTTGCAATGAGTCAGTAGCACTTTTATGATCCGTTATTGTGTTGCCTTAGGGCCTGGTTGGAGAAACTGGCTGAATCGCATCTGTCACTCAAGAATATGGCTGAGGTCGCAATGGCCAAGTTGCATATTGCGGCCCTGATGGCTGAGTACTTACGCAAACGAGGTAAGTTGTCATAGACCTATTGAATATGCTGGAAATGTGTTACTTGAGCTCTTTGTTTATAACTTTCGTCTGGCTCTTATCGACTGCTTCATACTTTTTTAATTTGAGCAGTTTGCATACGACAACCAACTAAACTCTGTGTCTATTGGGATGGGACACAAACCCATAGGCTGGGCGTCCACCCGGCCTACTATATTTGTCGCAAACAGACGAACAGGTCGTCAGGGCATCTGAGAATCAATGACAGAGGCAGAACATCGGGGTTGGAAGGACTGAGACTGATGCATACCATCGAGCGAGAGCCTGTTGATGTACACATACTGCGGTCATGATCCAGTAACTCGATATTTCGACCGGTCCCAGTCGACAGGGACTGCCGGGCGCTCACTGGTTCCTTCTCTGGTATTTTGTTTTTTATAAAACAGACAGTCTATTTGTAAGTGAGGAAGAAGAGTCGAGCACCGGAAGACTTTGTTTATTGTCCTGAGCTTTCAGACTCGTACAGGAGTCCATCGTCAGAAGTATTAGCAGCAACAGAACAAGCGACTATTTTGGTGGCTGCGAAGTTAAACTCGTGACCCATTTCGTAGGTTTTAGCGGCCATTTGTGATAATGCGTCGCCTCGTCGTCGTGTATGCGCGATCCGAGCATGCGCCCAGTCTGTCCTGTGTAGTAAGAGGGACACTTTTGACATGGAATGCGATACACTACTCCAGTCTCTTTCCCTCCCCGCCGTATTGAAATGACAAGACGAAGTCAATAGGCCTGATGGTGAACGTGGGCGCTTTGACTGCCGGTTAACACGTGCGACACACTGCCCGGGCCTTCAAGGAGCTGTACAGTGTGGGCTCTTACTTGCTAGAGCATATTCTGCAGGCCGCATTAAATGGGACCTATGCAGTCTGGCGCATTCCTGATGGCCAAGGGAATTATTTTACCATTTGGCAGCCTTCCAAACCATGTTTGTTATTGTGTTGTGTCGGTTTCGAACGCTTCAGATTGTTGAATGACAAGTGAATCTGCGTATCAGCCTTCCTCCCCCTCCCCGCACTTCTATACGCCAGCTGCCTGTCCGATCCTATCGACCGACTAGGACGACGTTTGACGTAGTAGCCAGGTGACGTTGGTCTCCGGTTAAAGAATACTGTATGCTAACACGTGTTATGGCCCAATGTCGCGCCTCCACCCGCCTCTTCGGTTTTTGTCAAACGGCACCGCATAAGCCACGAGCGACTATGACGCAAGTGTTAACCCACTGCCTGGGTATCTTTCCAGTGTTGATCTCAATTCGTACTGTTTAATACACCGTTCTCCAATTTTCAACCAACTGTGAAGAACTCGACGACGTCGTGGACTTCCGAATAGAAGTGGCTGACTAAGTTAACCCGGGTTATAATCCCATGACAGTCATAGGTGTACTTTGATAGATAAGAAAACGTACCCCGTATGTTCACTCATATAGCATACTACTCTCGATGCCCATTGTTTCTTTTGTGTTTCCACTGTCTGCCGTGTTTTGTTCCGAATGGCCTTCTTCCTTGTTTTACCTTGCTTCGCAATCCCGTTCTGCCTCTCCCTTTTAGGCTGCTTGGATAGTGAGTTCTCGTTTACCACCCAGATTGGGAGGAAAGGTTTTGTTAGGAGGCGCAGCCTTTCCGTTCTATTTTTTTTGCCACTCAACTCCATATGGTTGCATTGCTGCCACTGCTTTGCTCGTCACCGCAATGTCCTGGACGCTGAGACCTGCAAGCTCTCCGTTTCAGTAGTCTTCCACTAGGGGGGGCTAAGATGTCTGCTCACACCCACTGATAATTGGAGTACCGCGCTTCCAGCTGCTGTCGCCTGTCCCCCCCCCTCATTTGCATGTCACTCTCTCCCGCCCCCTTTCCACCCCGATGGCTGATTCGCATACCCGCAGCCCTATTTGGTAGTCCATGGCTTTCACTGCATTCGCCTCTATCTCTGACTATGCTTAAAATTGCTGTCCTCTCTCTCTCAGGCGAGTTTCCTCAGGGCTGTGACGCCTTCTGCAAGGTTTCCACCAACATTCGGCGGGAGGAGACGTGTCAACTGGCCGATCCCTCAATCCTCGAACTTGCCTACAACCAGGTCCATTATATATTTTAGCTCTCCTAAGATTGCTACTGTTATTGGAACTTTTAAGTAGAGCTTTACCTTGAGTGGTATTCAGTCGTCTAGTCGTCGATTCAGAAGACGGAGGCGAAGGTGTGGACGATTATCAGTGACTCATCCGTCTTGCTACTGTTTGCTTTATGCGCGAGTCGGTCCCAGCACTAGGAATCGAAAAAAAAAACATTGGTTTGTTTTCACCTTCTTTCGGAGTGCCGGCCAATTTTCAGCTCATACCAGTTCGTCGTCGTGGATGCTCTGGGTGGGTACGCGCTTCCTGTCTGCATATCCTGAGCTGATAAAGCGAAAGTCAGTAGTTGGTCGCTCTTTTTCGCAAGTGTGGTGGGCGGATCCACAATTGCTCCTCACCATCGGGCCACGTTTCATGAAGCGACCGAAGGAAAGCGTTTGTTATGCACGAGTTGTGCGCGTTGTGCTCAAGAAAGGAATTGCTAACTGAGCGCGTGTGGATCTCTGGCTGTGTCAACGAATGAAATTTCGTGAGTAGTTTTACTGCTGTGTGGGGGGTTGTGGTTGTATGGCCCGCATTTCCTCCGCGGAAGCTGGCGCGCGCTCGCCGACAAGATGATGATAACATTCTGCGGCGTGACAATCTTCCTTACTTGTACCGGATACAGCTGCGATCCTGCCTGATCTAGCCGGCCTCGATAATGTCACGAACTGTACCTCTCCACGCGTTACGATCCGCGGCAGCAGATCTGGACAGCTCAACCCATTCTCTTCGCCAACGACGGAGGCCGAAGGTCCAAGAACCACCTCCATGTCTTGACGAACCGTGTCGAGCCAGGTTTTGAACTGACCCCCTCTTCGACGCCTCCAATGGGTTAGCGGTGCCGGATCGAGGGCAGTAACACTGAGCTCCTAAGGTGGACAACGAAGAACATGCCCAAACCACCTCAGTCGTCTGGGTTATCCTCACGATGTTGTCGCAGCGAGCGCGGACTGTCTCATTTGAAATGAAGTCGGTGAACTTCACTCGAAGGATGGTCCTCAAGCAGTGGTGGTCAAATACCTCCAGTTTACGCTCATCCTCCACACACACAAAGCCCAGCATTCATAAGGACAGACCGGACAGATGCACGGTACACTCGAATCTTAGTGGCGATGGCGAGGTCACGTCGGATCCATAGGCATTTCCAAAGACTTCAGAAAGCCCAGCGGGCAGCATTGATTCGGGAGACACTGTCGTCCTTACTCTGTCCATTAGGCAGCAGCCTCGCCCCGAGGTATCGAAAACTGTCTACTTCTTCAAGTTGACAGCCACCAATCCCGAGGGTTGCCTTCTCCTGGTCAAGGATGCAGCTTGAAAACACTTTAGTCTTCCCAGCGTTTATGAATCAACCGACCGATTTAGCAACCTCGTTCACCCGTGACACCATAGACTGCAGGTCACCAAAACGTGAAGCAAGTAAGGCGATGTCATCGGCATAGTCGAGATCAGTCAGTCGGCGTCCGGGTGCAAACTCAACGCCGTCACCCTCGTTTAGGGCCCTCCCGAGGATCCAGTCAATAGCATAGTTGAACAGAATGGGCGACAGGTTAAAACCCTGTCGCACGCCAGACCGAATACCGAACGGTTGGGAAAGAGCGTTGCGTACTAGGACCCTCGCAGTAGTGGAGTCCTCCGCGCAACATGGCGCCGATTTAGTTAAAGTGCACACCCATTCCAACTAAAATCCAGTGAATGTAGAAGCTGCGTTCGGCAGTCAGATGTATAGCCCAAAATTACACTCGCTTTTGAAGCGTTGGCAGACAAACCAACCGAAGGTATTAACTTGTGCCTTCTAGACGGCGCGTTTTCTGGGCACCCGTAGCTGCGCATTAGCAGAGCGGTATCGGCCAGCTCAGTCGGCGTCCAGAAAACCGTCTGGCAGACAGAAGCGAAAAATACAGCAAAGTCGTGGGTTGCCAGTAGGCATGCGTTGCAGAGCGAATATTTGGTCAGCAAATCTACACCTGGCCTGGAAAGTGGAATTATTTGATCGCGCCTTTGTGTCAGGAAGGAATAAAAGCCAGCCGAGAATGGTCATAGCAGTTTTGTCCTTGCACTTTGTCCCGAGGACAACAACCGAGATAACAGAGCCCCAATCCTCACAAACGACTTTACCTACTCAAACCGTAACAACCACCGCGTTGAGCCAGAGTCCCAGTGCACTTCGGGCGCCCTGTAATCATGCAAACTCGGTACTGCAGAGGTGATTTCACTCTAGAAGGGAGGGATCAAATGACACGGTTAACTCTCTGAACATGAGAGCATGAAAGGGGGGAGGGTCCGCACCTATAACAAAACATCACTCTGAGGCGGTGACATTGTAAGCTCACCGGTGCTTACGACTGGCAAGAAACACTCTACACTAAGCCTGGGCTGTATATTCACCAACAAAACAAGCTTTGAGGGCATTAGAAAGTGCAAACAGTGGGCGGGTAAGAGCTCACCTTGAGGGCCTGGGAATCTGCGGTGTCGTTGTCGCGGAGTTCTATGAAGCAGCAAAGGTTCCTTGCCTAAAACATGAAGGTGGGAAGACGTGCAGACGAGAGAGACTACTGTGCACGTAAGCGTTAGATGACAGGTCGAGGATGCCCGCCTTGTTGGGTGGGCACAGGGGGCGGTGACTTGATTCATACTGATGGTGGACTTGCGCAGCATCTATCGCACCTCCTCCCCCTCCCCCACCTGAGTCTGGTGCCAAGATGGAGTCAACAAGACAGGAGGTGGGATCGAGCGCAGTGGTTGATAAAACTAAACAGCCCGTCTACGCGTGCCACACACACACACCTGGTCCGTGCAAAATGGACCAGAGAACCAGGTTATTCCGTTGGTTGGTAACCTTCCGAATCACGGTGTTTCACGCACTGTTGTAGTTTAAGAGCGCGTCAGCTTGTTTATAGTGAGGAAACGCGGTAAAAGGCCGCAGAGACGGAGTCCTCAGAGTCAACTTCTCTCTCCTCCTTCCCAGGCATCAGTCCGCTGTCCGAGCCGACCAGCTGTCTGATGCGGGAGTTGGGCGCAGATGTTGGCGCGGCGTGAGCTTGCACATAGGCGTGCCACCAAGCTGTTCATGTATGGTATTTGTTACGGGTGCGCAGCCTGTATAACACGTGCCGAACCCTAAGGTGGCCCGCTATTTTGGCCTAGTGCATTTCGCGAGCGTTGGGATGCCGATAGATGGACAGACATATCGGTTAACTTACGGCGACTAGCCGTCAAGGCCAGGGTGGCTAGAAGTGTATTAAATATCCTACAACCAGTAATACATAAAAAGACGTTTATAAAGGAGGCTATAGTGTTGTGGGCAGTAAAAAGTGTAGCATCGGCGAACTGCATTAGGCCAAAATCGCCGGGTAATGTGGCACAATTTTTGAAGCCCACCGTACACGCTACATTCACACCGACGGTGCCCTCATGGACGCTTAACAATTATTGTGATATAATTTGGCCTTAAGCGGTACTCTGACCTTCTGGACGTCCCACGCAATAGTTTTCCTATGCAGGGAAGTGGTGGCAATAGGGATTGCTCAGACCGCGAATTCGCTGTAGTATAATGCAGTGGAAGGAATGCTCGTGAGTGTCACGTGTGATAGGATACCCGTTACTGATGAAAGCAAGTTGCAGATGCCGCGTAGAAAAACGCACTCTGCCGGTTCATGGCCGGTGTATTGCGCCGAGGTAGCTTCTGCACAGTCGTGTAGGCCTAGAGGAAAGCCGAAGTATGGCGAAACAGCAACGCAACTCATAACTCAAACCTGCCGGTGAAACACGGGGACCTAGCCAAACCCTAGGTGGTACACGGGAAACGTAATCTGAAACACCTACTTAAATACATGCAGTAGTGAGTTCTGCACATTATTAGGTCTACCTCGGGCACAAACCATACCCTAACCCCTTATTCCCCAGCATCATCGCTGTTCGCGGGTTCGCAACAGACGATGACCACAGGATTGGTGCACCCATAAGACAATCGCACGCCAGAAGGTAATCCCCCGCGCTTACCAATCTAGCTATCGTAACAGAACCTCCTTTCTGACATGCCCAACCTTGCGAGGTCAACCCACGTGCTAACCGGCCCGATCAATGCTCCACAGTAGGTGCCCAGCGCAGCCAGCGGGTGCGAAAATATTAGATCAGTAACAGTTCCGATCTACCTAAACGATTTAAGTAGCAGAATGTTTTAGTTGAAAACTGTGGAAAAGTGAACTTGCCATGTGCACAGGTAAAATGTTATTAACAACTGGGACAAAAGAATTATTCAAGTCTACCCTAAACACCAATTAAAAAGCCATTGATGGTAGTGTTGATTGTGTACGATGCACTTTAGCGCTCGACCCTCGGACCTTTACTTCTTTTTGTCCAAATAAGCTAGGCTAAATCACTAACCTTTTAAAATCCACCTAGTCGGATTGAACGTGGCAAAAAATGGTTCTTAAGATAAATGTTACAAAAAGTCAATCTTGACGGAAGGAAACAGTACTGCACATGTCTGGCTTATTTTTCATTATCAGACAACCACATCGCAACTATTGCAAGCAGAATGAATCCATGAACGTCACTTCGGCGTGACATGACGTCTAGGCAACCGAAAAGCACGATGCTCCCCCCCCCATTATCCCAGGAAAAGCGTAGACCTGTGTCCGAATGGTAGCCTTTGGCCAACGAAACTAACAGAACTTGAAATGTGCATAGGTGCAGTGTCTGAGACTGGACAGTCGGCCCCTATCTCTACACGTATCACCTACACGTATCACAGCACGAGAGACATTGTTAAATCCTTTCTGTTCTGCCACGAACCAGCGACTGATTTATGTCGACTTGAGAGGGGAATGGTGATAAAGCTTCCAACAGTCTGGGGGATCCAGTGAATCCGCATGTGAAGTTCTTGAATAAAAGCAAGACAGTTTTGGAGTACGAGGTATGGAAAAGCACTAGCTCCCAGATTCCTAACTAACTCTCGACCCAAAAGTTGGAGACCCGTCCCAGATTCATCTTCGAGGTGGCCCCTGAAGGTGCGGGAGGGAGGGGGGGGGGGGGAAAATTACCACACGGGTCCCAGCGAACAACCCCCTCGAAGTGAGTCCGGAACAGGCCAAAAGTGATCTTAGCAAGCTCCATTAACAGTCAGGCTTACCCGTGCAAAGGCGTGTTTAATATTTAAGTTCAGGGACTGAGGATAGACGTAGAGAGAATGCAGGAAGCCTCGATATGGATTGATCATGCCTAGGAGGCGACTCCGACTGACGAGAGCAGCTTCATCCCCAGTGGCAAGATCTCTTGCAAGCGAAGTAGGCTTCGAATCTCCACCGGCTCCGGCACCCTTCAGGCGCTCCAGAGAACCCGTTTTTGAGGCCAGCCCGCCGCCGGTGCTTCCAAAGAGGTGAAAACGAAGGCTACCACCGGTACTGCTATCCACCGACTCGGTCGTGCTCTTGCTGGAGATTATGGAGTCACGCTTGTTGTCGGGGAATTGGAGGCTGGACCTAATGCTGGTGGGCTGTATACTCTGCAGGCCCCAGGCGTCCGAGTAGTCAATTGCTAAACGAGGAAGAAAGCGACAGGTAAAAGCGGAAGTCAAAGGCAGGTTTGTGAGGTAGTGAAATCAAGCTGAAAGCCAGCGGATGAACCGATAGCTCGTCTGCCACACTCGACGATGACAAATACCGCCCACGGAGGTGATACGTACAGTAGGTGGGCTAACTCATGAAATGTCAACCGATATTTCGAAATGCGTTTTCGTTTCGAAAAAATGAATTAAGTAGGGTTGTAAAACTAGTCAGCCGGCAACATGCTTCTACAATATTTCAGTTACCCCGGAATGCCGGCTTTCGAACGGACTCCTTCCCGGCTGCATGCAAAAGCTATACTCTATAAAAAGTAACTACTAGAATAGCAAGCCTTTTTCTCATTGATTTACGATGTACCTGCAGATTCAATTATATTTCATGGAAAACATGCATAACAATATTCATTCTTTTACTCCTTCGGTAGAAAATGACGTCTTCTTTCAATCTTGCAATCGAAAAACGGGTAATAAATCGGTTTTCAAAAACATTTGAAATTTCCGAATAACTTTCAACCCGACCTGCCGTTACACTTGCATTTAGAGTTTCCAACCTACAAAATATATATTTTCGGCGTACGGAAAACCATGCATTTCTCTACGGTATTAAGTGGACACCATATGGGGTTCGTAAAATTCAGCAGTGGATTTGAGCCATGCTGTTAACTTTACGAGCCACATTAGTAAATGCAGAGACATGACATTTTATGAACGGCCATTTCACGGTATACGAAGATCTCCCAATTATACCCGATTTATACCCTTCCTTAGATCATAAAATTGAAAGAAGACGTCATTTTCTACCGAAGGAGTAAAAGAATGAATATTGTTATGCATGTTTTCCATGAAACATAATTGAATCTTCAGGTACATCGTAAATCAATGAGAAAAAGGCTTGCTATTCTAGTGATTACTTTTTATAGAGTATAGCTTTTGCATGCAGTCGGGAAGGAGTTCGTTCGAAAGCCCGGCATCCTGGGGTAACTGAATCATCATAGAATTATGCTGCGTGATGATTAGTTCCCCAACCCTACTTAATTAATCTTTTCGAAACGAAAACGCATTTCAGAATGTCGGTTGACATTTCACAAATTATCCACCTACTGCACATGCGCTTGAACTGAATTTTATACTTCGGGAATTCCGCAATGTCGATCTCATTCTCGTGCTGATAGTACTCCACTGCTAAACACAAGATGACAGGGAATTGGAAGGGGTAGAGATATTGACCAAGAAAAGCAATCCACTAACTCACACATCCCATTGGTCAAACTGGGGAGTCACTGCAACCTGACCCCCCCCCTAGGAGGACCGAGTAATCTCAACAGTTGGAGTCTTCCAGAGCCGCGCCTAGTTTAAAACTGTGTGACATAAAGGAGAGGCTCCGCGAAATTGGTGGTGAGGCTCGGAAACGCGGGTTCCTTTGGCCGGCAATTTGGTACTCTGCTACTAGTATTATTTTCACTGTGTGCTACAGTTAGCTCATCTAGGGTAAGGACTAGGGTTGGGAGTAAGGGGTTTGGGCTACGGTTCGGGTCGGGATTAGTTATTCGTGTTCAGCTAAGGATTTACTTAATTGCTAATGGTTATTATCAGCGATAAGTCCCCCAATTATGTCTTACCGTTAGGTGTTAGGCATACCTTTGCTTAGTCTCCGGCTTGGGGTTTGCGGGGTTTTTAAATGGTCTGCTCTTTCAGTTTTTGGAAATATGGTTTACTGCCCATTTCCACCCACCTCCTACAACTACCATTTACGGCTTCCGTTTGGCTGCTCACCTACTTGGGCGATCCGGTTTCGATGACCTTGACAAGTCAATCACCAATACCCCTGCTGGAGTTGGCTTTTATTAATTACTTGTATCGAATTTTGTATTGCCCGCTGTTTACGCTGAGATTTTAGTATCAATTAAAACAAACTAGCACACTTACCCTCTTCAATGTTTTCCCGCATCCCCGCCCATGGAACCCCCCTTATTACCACGGTTCCCGAGTTGGAGGCGCCTGGGCTTCCCTTATGTCTGTCAGTGCAGCCGGCGTTTCCGGGCCCTGCCAAACTGGTCCTTTTCGCTCTCCAAGCATGTGCACATTAGTGGCAAGTCGGAGTGATCAGATGCACAGAGCCAGGTTCCTCGCTTATCAAACACTAGTACGGCCACTGAGACTGACAGACTAAACAGGACCGTCCCTTCCCAGGGTCCAAGTGTGATCAACACACACACATTGGCGACCTTCAGCACCTATGCCTGATTGTCCTTGAGCGAGAAAAATAAGTTAAACTGTCGGATCCAACCAGGGAAATTATACAGGCTGAGCGGTGTAAAGGCTTCAACTAGGTTGGTTTTAAGGGGCTGCACTGGTCCTACAGTAGGTGTGCTAACTCATGAAATGTTAACGGAAAATCCGAAATGTGTTTTCGTTCTGAAAAGATTACTAAAGTAAGGTTGTAAAAGGTGTAATTCGGTTCTCCAAAACTTCCGATTCCCGACTAATTTTGAACGCGACCTGCCGCTACACTTGCATTCAGGGTTCCCAAACTACAAACCGTATATTTCCACGTACAGAAAACCATACATTTTTCCACGGTATTAAGAGGAGACAATATGGGATTCATAAAATTTAACAGTAGATTTGAGTCACATTGCAAACTTTACAAGCAACATCAGCAAATTTAGAAACACGATGTTTTATGAACTGAAATTTCACGGTATTAAGAAATCTCACAATTAGAAACTTTCACGGTATTAAGAAATCTCACAATTAAAAACTTTTGAAAATCGAATTATACCCCTTCTTCGGGCAAAAAATTGGAAGACGACGTTATTTTTGCCGAATGAGTAAAAGAATGAATATTCTTATGCATGTTTGCCATGAAATATAATTGAATTTTTAACGGCATCGGAAATCCATGAAAAAAATTCATACCACTTAAGTAATCGTTTTTCACGGTGTGATTTTTGCATGCTGCTGGAAAGAATTTCATTCGAAAGCCCGGCATCCCGAGGTAACTGAATTAGTACAGAATTGCGCAGCACGTTGACGAATTTTACAACCTCACCTAATTAATCTTTTCAAAAGAAAAACGTCTCATGAGTTAGCACACCTACTATACTCTGTTAAATTTACAGTAGATGTCCTAACTCATGAAATGTCAACCAAAATTTCAAAATGCGTTCTCGTTTCGAAAAGAATAATTAAGTAGGGTGGTAAAAGTAATCAGCCTGCAGCATAATTCTATAAGGATCCAGTTACCTCAGGGTGTCGGCTTTCGAATAAACTTATTTCCGACTGCATGCAAGATCTATACTCTGCAAAAAACGACTACTTAAGTAGCATGCAATTTTTTCGTTGATTTTCGATGCCCATGAAAATTTAATTATATTTCATGGAAAACATGCATAAAAATATTCATTCTTTTGAAGAAGGAGACGCGATCGCCGGGACAAGAGCTTTATTAGCCTGACGTTTCGGATTCCTACTCGAATCCATCATCAGAGACAAAAGAGCAGAAACGGGTTCTGCTTATTCGGTAGAAAATCAGGTCTTCTTCCAATTTCATCTTCAAAAGATAAGTATGATTTGGTTTTAAAAAAGTTTCTAATTGTGAGATTTTGTGATACCGTTAAATAGCCGTTCATGAAACGTCATGTATCTGCATTTACGAATGTGGCTTGTAAAGTTAACAATGTTGCATGCATTTCTCTACGATGTTAAGAGGAGACCATATGAGGTTCATAAAATTAAGCAGTGGATTTGAGCAATAGTGTTAACTTTACAAGCCACATTCGTAAATGTAGATACATGACGTTTCATGAACGGCCATTTAACGGTATAAAAAATCTCACAATTAGAAACTTTTTAAAACCAAATTATACTTATCTCACAATTAGAAACTTTTTAAAACCGAATCATACTCATCTTTTGAGGATGAAATTGGCAGAAGATGGGACTTTCTACTGAATAAGTAAAAGAATGAATATTTTTATGCATGTTTGCCGTGAAATATAATTGAATTTTCAAGGGCATCGAAAATCAATAAAAAAATTGCATGCTACTTAAGTAGTCGTTTTTTGCAGAGCATAGATCTTGCATGCAGCCAAATTAAGTTATTTCGAAAGCCGACACCCTGGCGTAACTGGATCATTATAGATTTATCCTGCATCTTGATTAGTTTTACAACACTACTTAATTTATCTTTTCGAAGTGAGAACGCATTCCAAAATTTTGGTTGACCTTTCATGAGTTAGCACACCTACTGTATGTCGAAAGGTTGGTAACAAAGCTATTCTGCGGGGAAGAACAGAAGGTGACTCGGATCAGACAGGTTGCTAGTTCGAAGAAGTAAGCGTACATAAAGATTGATAACCAAACAAGTGGTACACACCTACACATTTTCAGCCCCAATCGAAGCGTTATTACAATGAAGAAAAAACGCAGCACATACAGTAGATGTGCTAACTCATGAAATATCAACCGAAATTTCGAAATGCGTTCTCGTTTCGAAAAGAATAATTAAGTAGGTTGGTAAAAGGAATCAGCCTGCAGCATAATTCTATAAGGATCCAGTTACCTCAGGGTGTCGGCTTTCGAATAAACTTATTTCCGACTGCATGCAAGAACTGTACTCTGCAAAAAATAACTACTTAAGTAGCCCGCATTCTGCTCATTGATTTTCGATACTCTTGAAAACTCAATTATACTTCATGGAAATCACGCATACAAATATTCATTCTTTTACTTCTTCGGCAGAAAATAACGTCTTCTTCCAATTTTATACTCGAAAGAAGGGTATAATTCGGTTTCAAAAAGTTTCTAATTGTGAGATTTTTTAGTACCGTAAAATAAATGCCTAAACCATTAATTTGGGTTAGTTAGAAACGATGTTATCGGTGCGAAAAAGTAAGCGATAACAAGTGGTACACACCTACATCTTTTCAGCCCCAGTCCAAGCGTTATTACAATGAAGAGAAAAGGCACCACATAGGTGGCTGTGCTAAAGGTTGTAAGGATGCCAACAGACCAATGAACAGTATACGTACGAGGGATGGGACGGGGAAGGGGGAGTCGATGACGTACCAGAGTCAGCGGCAGGTTTCGTAGTAAGGCGCGTCCGCCAGGACACAAAGGACTCCAGCTCCTTCACTGGTTCATCGGGAGAAAAGTCGGGAACAGTTTGCTTCAGAAGCAGTGATTTGTCTGACGGGCCATCCGAATACCGGACCGGAGCCAACTGCGACGACATAAGACCTGTGCGAGAAAAATGACTTTGAACAGGACGCGATTGAAGCATACAAGCACGCATAGACACAGGGGAGTTCAAGTGGCAAAAGCGAAGAGATCTGTCACTTTGTATTGTTTAATTTCTGAGAAAATTAATGTGCGAACTTGGAGTACACCCTTCGGAACCGACCTTTTCGGACACGGCCCGAAATTTGATATGAATATTTGAACAGAAATCCATCATCTACTGCGAAATAACGGCCTAATGTTCACAAACAGCCAACAGACAGCCAGTAGTATAAGATTGTGCGATTATTTACCATACTGACAACACGGGTACGTATTAAAAGCTCAAACACGCGTGGTTCTCCGATCTTGTGCCGCTGCTCAACGCAGCTGCGTGGGGTGGGGCTTATCGGTGGATCCCCCAGCCTTCTCCGCATGTTTTCTGGTACAGAAACTGCAGGCTCACTTCGCCCTGTTTGATTTCCGAGTAAATTAATGAGCGCACTTGGACCGTGCCTAAAAAGATCTGTTCGAAGTAATAACTCCAAGTTCGCTCATTAATTTCCTTGAAAATTAAAAAAAACTCAAGGTGAAACTGGAGTTCATATACCAGAAAACACACAAAGGGAGGGCTGGGGGCCGAACTCCCCGCAGCTGCGTCAGGCAGCGGCACAGGATCAGCAAAACACGCATGTCTGGCCTTTCAGCTAATACATGTGTTGTCAGTACGGTAAATAATTACACAGATCTGTCACCGTCTACGTCGAACTCACTGTACCGTTCCTGAGACTCAAGCTCGATTTGTTGTAGTTGGAAAAGGGACTCGACTGTACTGGCCATGCTGAAAGAGGAGGAAGGGCTGGGGAGATAAGAAAAACCCGAAACAACGGACATGCTTTCCCGCTACTTTGGGAGAGTTTTTGTGGCTGCCCCAACTCCAGGTCCGATTTGAATTGGTCTTTTAGATGCGCCCACATCCACGTCATATCCCTGTTAGTTGTCGTTTTCTAAAAACTCACCCCCGTCCCCCCCAAACGCCAAGAATTTTCTTCTTGATTCCTCAGGTAAACTAGACTGTTTTTATTTCAAAATTCTAGCAGCAGACGGACGTTGGTACAGAGTCCTGGAATCACCTGGAGTCCAACAAACCGGTCCCCTACGATACGTCCTAAGTTATATTTAAAACCGCCAACATTAGTATCACTATTCCATTCCCTTACTGCATTTGCCTGCAAAAAAGGACTATTCAGACGGTCTCTTTGCAGGAAGTCTCGGGATCATATAACCCCCCCCCCACTCGAACGCTGTCAATCCCCTTTGGTAAAGTGTTTGTGCTACCTGTCTGCCAACGGTAGGTTATCGTACACCCTGTTATCCACCCACCGTCCTTTGATGAGTCAAGACGCCGGAGGTGAGCCCGGGCGCAGGGGGCCTTGTCTCAAATTACACAGTGCAGAATTCCCGGATAACATTTGGTCAGGGACAGCGCGGTGGGCTGTTTGCTGTTGTTCCGTATTTCTTTGTTGGTGGCATTTGCGCTCCAGATACCGACGGCGGCGGTCACCAGCACTTCTTGGGACAGATAATCTAGTCTCTTAGCAGCGCTGTCCTAAATGGGGCTGCTCATTCCTCCCGGACGGCTTCAGAATTCTACTATGAATCGCCAACTTAGCGAAGTTGGAAGACCACACCAATTTGGATGGGGCAGCCTACGGAATGACATTTCACACTCTCCAGCGATTGCCGGGGTTTGCGGACACTTAACAGACACCCTCAACTGGTTTAGCCCGCGGGCGGAGTATGGTTGTTGAGGCTGCGGCTTGCTTCGCGAAACAACAAATGAAAGGCTTGATTCAAGAGCGTTACGAAGCAGTTCATCGGGGGGCATTCGGTGGAAATCGCGCGCCATGACTGAGTGGGCTGAGTTGGGGCGTCAGTCAGTAGCCTTCCAGGCCACAGCGCTTGACGCGCCGTGACAGCCGCAGATTTGAATCACACATGCAACTGGGGAGCCGCATGGAGACGCAGCCGAGACGCACACTCCCCACTTGCGTGGAAGGTGGCAATTGGATGCTTCTGGTGGATGATGATGTTGAGTGGAGGTGGAAAAAGGTGTGATGGTGTGTTTTAGCCGGCGGTTGTCTACCACAGGTTTTGGTAAATGCACATGTGGCCTAATAGGCCCATGCGGTGAGCGAATGTGCGGGTGCACTGAGGGCAGTTGAGTGGAACGCGTCTGGTGTATGTTGCTGCTCCAGGCACCGGTTCGCCAGTCTCTGTGCGGCGGATTCGCAAGTGACCGACCAGGCCGATGTGTAAGGTGGAGGTGCGGTCGCAATAAGGACAGGTATGGATAGAGTCCACATCGCTGGCGTTGACAGTGGGAGTGTCAATTTTTGTTGGTGCGTCGGGATTGTGTGCAGTGGTGGTGGGTACAGAAGCCACCGTAGTGGATATTGAGGCAAT
>CACRXP010000740.1:257584-271262 GCA_902702965.1 Spirometra erinaceieuropaei
AGGAGGAGGAGGAGGAGGAGGAGGAAGAGGAGGATGGCAGTGGGAGTTCGGTAGTGAGGGAAAGAGGCAGAATCTGGCGAGGAGACAGCAGCTGATGTATTCCGGGTGCTGCATTTGGCACGAAGATGTTCCACAAGGCTGATTGGTGCCCGAAACGTCCGCTGACAGCGTGAGCAGGTTGGGGACGGTTAAGCGTTAGCGTTTCGAGCTGGGCGCAGTTGAGATTTGCGAGCCTCGTGCTTGGCTTGGCGGCGGTGATGCGGTGGGCTTCGTAGATCGCAGCGTATGTATGTGCCTGAGGTGAATGTATGGGGACTGTGTGGACAGGAAAAAGTCGGCGGTGTCAGCACTATCACCAAACACACCATAACCTCCCTAGTGGTCACTGCCGCCAAAGACTAAAACTCATTCTGAAGGCCCTGCTTTTTATCCCGCAGAGCGCGACTGGGCCTTACGTTTGAGGCGCTGACGATGCCTTAACAGCCCCAGTTCGCCCGCATCAAATTTGGCCGTCCGCACGATTGCAAAAGTTCTCGCTCTGATCCAACATCTCCGTCCTGACACAGGACAACCGAGGTAGCGCCGTCAGTTGGCAGTCATGACAGTTTAACAGCAGGACGGCTTTGTTACAGTGAAGAATGCGTTGAAAAGCTAAAGGAATGGATTCCCCAGAGTCGACTGCACTGTCTCCTTCTTCTCCCAGCCACCAGTCCGGTTGAACTCCGAGCTAACGCTGGAATTCCGCGAGTGAAGCACTCTGAATCATTTGGTTGGTTTCGCCAGTGGGGGGGGGCGAGATCGGTCAGGCTGAGAGATAGTGAGTCATCGGCGGAAGGAGCCACCAGGAGATGCGACAAAAAACGCTGCGTTGAAAATCGCGTCTAGAAGTTAGGATGGACGTGCACAGTAGGAATCCGAAGGACTCAGATATACAGTGCGCGACCGATCTCATGAAATGTTGGCCAAAATTCTGGAATGCATTTCCGATTAGGAAGGATTACTTAAGTGGGATTGTTATACTGATTATCATGCAGTATAACCCTATAACGTTTCGGACTCGCCAGGATGTCGACTTTTGAATGCTTTTCATTTTGACCTCCTGCAGAAATCACACTTGATAATAAATGACTACTTATGTAGCATGCATTTTTCCTATTGATTTTCGATGGTCATATGAATTCAAATATATTTTACAGAAAACATGCACAAAATATGATTTCATTTGCTCATTTCGTAGGAAATCAAATTGTCCTTATGTTTTATGCCCAAAGGTGTATATTTTGGTTTTAAAAAAGTTTCTAATTATGAGATTTTTAAGACCGTGTTATGTCCATGCATGCAAGACCGCACACGTCCGTTTACTAATGTTCCTCATGAAATGTACAAAACAGTCGGGATCCATTGCGAAATTTCATGAACTCAGTGTGGCATCTTCTTAATGGCAGTAGGGAATACATAATTTTCCTTAAGCGGAAAGCACGCACCTTGTAAACTGAAATCGCTAAACGCTGATGCGATGGCAGATCAGGCGGATAATTATTCGTGAATCGGAAACTTTTTAAAAACCTAAACACACTCTCTTCGGGCATGCAATATGAAGACAATGTGATTTTCTACAAAATGAGCAAAAATAATATTTTTGTGCATGCTTTCTGTCAAATATATTTGAATTTGTAAGGCCATCGAAAATCAATAGGAAAAATGCATGCTACATAAGTAGTCATTTATTACCAAGTGTGATTTCTGCAGGAGGTCAAAATGAAGTGCATTCAAAAGTCGACATCCTGGCGAGTCCGACATGTTAAAGGGTTATGCTGCATGATAATCAGTATAACAACCCCACTTAAGAAATCCTTCCTAATCGGAAATGCATTCCAGAATTTTTGGCCAACATTTCATGAGATCGGTCACTCACTATACTTAGTACGACAGACACCATGACGCGCGTCAAACACCCTGAATCATTCGGTAGGTTTCGCCAGTGGGGGGGGGGGGACCGAGGTCGGTTGGAAACCTATTCCAGAATTTAGGATGCACGTCCACAGTAGAAATCCAAAGGACTCAAATGCACTTAGTACGACAGGCACCATGACTGGTAGCGCCGTCCAGAAGGTAAAGCATACTGTAAATCCGCGCCTCCGCGGGGAGGGGGGATGTGACGTGGAAGGTGGAAACATCCACCTTCGAATCAAATAGTTACACAGAAGGCCATCCCGTCACAAAGAATTTGCCTTGAGAGAGACAGACAGAACCACCCGTTACCACCTTTCAGTCAACAAATAAAAATAAACATTCCAAAAGTGCTAATAGACACACGCACCAGTGAGAGAGTTGGAGCGCAGAACCTCGAAGGGCAACTCGTTGACAGCAATACGCAATTGGATGGGAATAGTCTCCGTCTTGAGGGAACGTTCCACAGTCTCAAGAACGGCTGGACTCATGGAGGCGACATCGTTCTGCGCCTTGCTGGAGAAACTGGATCCCGCGCTGATGGAGAGAAGACGAGCCAACAACTGAACATTCTGCAGGAGGGCCGTGTCGGAGACCTTGCCGGAGTCGAAACGAAACAGTGGCACCTGGGTGTCACGTGAGAAGAGCCACCTATGAAGTCACGCGAAAAATGTGACCGTGGTAGTAAGCATGGTTTTAAACCAAATGTTTACAGCAGAATTTATTGAAAAGAAAACTAATTCCGTGACTGCATTCAAACTGCGCCCTGTCGCTACATACAACACGGATAATGAGTAAGGTGTACATAGCCAGTGGAATTTTTTTTTAGATGATCGATATGAAATCAGCGGGCGCATAGAGCATAGCCACATTCTAAGCGATAGTGTCACCTAAGGGAAAAACTGCGCAGAGAAACAAACAGGGAGACAAAAAAGCACAAGCGTGGATGTAAGTCACAAGTTGAGCGATGGTTCTGTTGAATTTGTCTTAAGAACAGAATGATTCAGGTGTGATTTTGTCGAGATCAATTCATCTACGAGGTACGTTCAATGTATAAATATTTGAGAGTAATGTAGCCTTAACTCATTCCGGTCTCACTATCTTTGACGTTGCTGACTTTTCGACATGTGAAATTTACCTACCGTAGGTGATGAAATTCATTATAGGCGAATGCTAGGGCCTGGGTTAGAGTAGACGGCCAGGTTCTCCCAAAGGACCTGATGCAGGCGAAAGATTTCTGTACGATAGGAAACACTCTTGAGGCTTGCATCACTGAAGCAGACCACGTCGGGCCATTCAACCCTGCGAAGTCTATGGCCTTAACGTTGGGCAGGATAGAGGAAGCGGCCAGTGCGACGGCGGCGATAACCAGATCAATACGAGCTATGTACAACCATCAATCCGTGGCCCTCAAAGGCAGGAGTCCGAAGACCAGGGCTAAAGTAGGAAGGAATACAGCGACAGTTCGACCGACGACTTCCACCGTGTGCCCCACAGCAGGGTGAGAGAAAGGACGGTGGTTTGCGCGTGAATTCGTTGACAACGATGGTGGACTAGCGCTGCTTCTATCTCCCCACCTGGGTCCGGTGTCATGACAGAGTCAAGATGACAAGAGGTGGGATCAGGCGTAGGTGACTGTCACAGTAAAAATTCGCACCGTAGCACCACGCCCCAATGGACAAGAACGTACAATGAGCAGGATTTTACAAAACAACAAGGGGGCGACGTGTACTTGCATCTGAGCCTGCGCTACACCCCCCAATGTTTGAATTTATTACGGGTGCGCGTTCTTGGACCCATTCGGCGGAAAATTGTGTCGGTCGAATTTTATTTCGTAGCCGCACATGCGGTGAAGAAGCCCCAGTCGTTCGTCATACGGGACGCGTGGTAATAGGGGAGATTTAATACTGACCCCAACCCCTAATAGGTGCGGCTACGAAATAAGATCTTACCATTGTGTCTTCTAATTTTATACTCAAATAAATCGCATCTTTCGATTTTAAAAAAGCTTCCAATTATGAGATTTTCCAAGACCGCGAAATGTCCGTTCATATAGCATTGCATCTGTCCGTTTATTAATGCTCCGGAAGAAGCATATAATATAGTCTACATCTATTGCAGAATTTTATGAACCAGATATGCTATTTGCTTAATAGCGTAGGGGAATGTGTAACTTCCCTTAGGCGAAAAGTATACAACTTGTAAATTAGACAATCCTAAACGCGAATGCAACGGAAGATCAAGCATATTTTATGCATGTTTTCTATAAAATATATTTGGAATTATAAAATCAAATAGAAAAGTGCATGCTACTTAAGCAGTCAGTTTTTACCGAGTATGGTTTCTGCAGGAGGTCAAAAAGGAGTGCCTCCAAAAGCCGACATCCTGGCGAGTCCGAAATGCTATAGGATTATGCTGCATGCTAATCAATATTACAACCCCATCTAAGTAATCCTTCCTAATCAAAAACGCATTCCAGAGTTTCGGCCAACATTTCATGAGATCGGTCACGCACTGTACTTAAGCAGTCGCTTTTTGCCTGAAAAGAGTGCATTCGAAAACCAGCATGCTGGCGTGTGTGAAATACTATAGGACGAACAATATTATAACCAAACTTAGGTAATGCCCCCCCCCCCCCCCAATCAAAAATACACTTCGGAATTTCGGTTAACATTTCATGGGATCGACCCTTGACTGTGTACGTACACAGTTAGCTGAAGGGGTGAAGTTAAACACAAAAGGGAGATAGACTCCTACCTGGCACCCCATGCGAGGGGCATTCGGTAGCGACCCAGGTACTTGCAGAAGAAGGCCATGGACTTATGCAGGGCTGTGCCCGCCTTCATATCGCTCGCGGTTGGCGAATCACCTGCTTCCGCTGCCTTCCCATTGGCCTTTAGGTACTTCTCCGTGGCTGCGCTTATGCCACCGGTGAGGACCTTGTCCACTCGAAATACCAAGTAGAGCGAGTTGGATGGAATATGTGGGTCGATCGAGAGCAAGGCCTATGAAAAGTGCCAGGGGGGAGAAGGTGGAGAACTTCCAGACATAGAATTCATAAGATTATCAAAATACAAGTGCGAATAGGGTCTTGAAAAGAGGGGATGGGTTTTTAATCTAAAATCAACTGTCCGGTTCTGTACTGGTACACGTTAACCTAGTCCTCCTTGTTCAGTACAACCGCTGATCGTCGTTCATTGGCTGGGAGTATGACAATGTTGTTGTCGGCCTTCAACGTCCGGAGGGCGTTTTTGAGAGCGTCTTGCGATTCGCGCGGGACATGAGTTTGGAGGATATTCGCTGTCGTAGTGGATTCCTGTTTTCCTCAGTAATTGGGGCTCCACCAATGACCTACTCCGCAGCGGCAATGAAGTCAAGTGGTTGGGCATCCGTAGTATTGAAGCAGGCATCCGTGGCTTCAGGGCTTTTATCAGCTCTGCTATCGGTTATTTAGAAGATAGGTTGTGCACTGCATTATCACAGCAGAGGCTTGCATTCTTTTCGCTCAATGTGGTCAACTTCTGCTTCAGTTTGGATTCGCGTGCATCGCGAATGCGCCTGTCACTGAGAGAAATGCTACGATGAAGATCATTTGTCAGCGATTCTCCAAGGATCCTTGGGCACTTCGCTTGTTCATCCTCAATTGCTGCCTTGTACTTGCGTAGTCGAAGGTGACAATCCTGGATTAAAACTCGAATCATTCTGAGTCCGTGTTGTAAGACTGTTCGCCTACCTAGCTCGGTGTTGACAGGCGATTTATACGAGAGGCATCGCGGCAGAGTGTTTGAGTCTAGGCACCTGTGCAGGAACCTCAATTGAGCGTACGTTGAAGCTTGTCGACAGGAGAAGGATTCCCACCGACGAGCTGGTTTAAGCGCTTCGCGCCCGAATGTATTCCGAATGATAGAGAATACGCGCGGCCCAGGTAATTGCATAGAAGAAGACGGGAAGACGATCGCTGGGACCAGTGGTTTATTTGTCCGACGTTTCGAACTCTCACGCGAGCCCATCGTCAAGGAATGAAAATACTGTACAACTCATCGCATATTTAGCTCATCAGAGATGAGTTTGACCTCACGTGCATCACACGAGTGCGCATGGCACAGAAAGGGATGGTACGGTGGGGATCATTTGTCGGCAGTTCTCCAAGGATCCCTGAGCACTTCGCTTTTTCTTCCTCGATTGCTGCTTTGTACCTGCGCAGTCCCCGGGTTTCTCGCCTGCATTTTTCGACGAAATTTCCAGGGTAGCTGTTCATGGTGAAGAGTTTCCTCAGGAACTGAGCCTCGACCTTCTTGTCGGCTGGCTCCGTGCAATGGGTTTCTACACACCGGTAGAGGGTTCTTACACAGCTGCGTTTGTGCGAAAGGGGGTGGTTGCTGACAAAACTCATAATACGAGAGGTATTCGTCGCCTTCCGGTAAATTGTTGTTTTTTGTCCCCCATCGCCTTTTCTCCGGACTAGTACGTCGAGAAACGGCAACTGGCAATCTTTTTCTTCCTCCATCGTGAACTGGATATCGGGGAAAATCGAGTTCAGATGTTGCGTGAATTCCCCAATCCTGTCCCGATTGATGATGACAAATGTGTCATCAATATACCGTACCCACAGTCGTGGTCGGTAGTGGTCAAAAGCCAGTGCCTCCAGTCGTTGTAACACAGCCTCAGCAATCAAGCTGGATAACGGCGACCTCATCGGTGCACCTTTAACTTGTTCGTACGTGGTTCCATTGAAGGTGAAGAAGGTCTTCAAGCAGTGTTTCAGGAGATCGACAAGGTGCTTTATCTTAAGTTTGTTGTCCGTCTCGTTGTAATGTTGCTCTAACAAGGCTTGCACAGTCTCAACCGCGAGATGTTGTGGGATGGAAGTGAAGAGTGATATCATGTCGAAAGATACCATCACTTCGTCATCTGTAAGTCGAATACCTTGCAGTTTCTCAAGGAAACGTTCTGCTGAGTGGACGGTTGTTTCAGAACCTTGAGTTAGAAATTTCAGACGCTGGAACAGCCATTTAGCCGGGCCAAAAGTTGGGGTGCCTCTTAGAGAAACGATCGGTCGTAGGGGGGTTCCTGGTTTGTGGACCTTGGGTAGACCATAGAATCTCGCGATCGCGGAATCCTTTGGTTTCATCCCCTGCCAGTCAAGCTGCGTTATCGTTTTTGACTTCCGAAGACTTGCCAGGTCCTTGTTGATTTTGCTCATAAGAGTCTTCGTGAAATCCCCTTCACAAGGAATGTAGACAGTTCTATCGCCCAAAAGCGGCCTCGACTTTGTCGACGTAGTCCTCCTTGTTCAAAACGACCGTCGATCGTCCTTCATCGGCCGGGAGTATGACAATGCTTTTGTCAGCCTTCAAAGTCTGAAGTGCTTCGTTTTCTGCTTTTGAGCGCATATTGCGTTTCTTGTGGAACAGGAGTCTGGAGAATATTCGCTGTCGCAGCAGATTTCTGCTTTCCTCAGTAATTGGGGCTTCACGAATGACAGCTTCCGCAGCTGCGATGAAGTCAATTGGTTGGGCATCCGTCGTATTGAAGCAGGCATCATGACTCGGGCCTTTTATCCGCTCTGCTATCAGTTATTTAGAAGATCGGTTGTGCAAAACATTATCATGGCAGAGGCTTGCATTCTTTTCGCTCAATGTGGTCAACGTCTGCTTCAATTTGACCTCACGTGCGTCACGCGAGTGCGCCTGGCACAGAAAGGGATGGTACGGTGAGGATCTTTTGTCGGAGAACTGACAAACGTGGAGTGGAACTCGAATCATTCTGCGTCCGTGTTACAGGACTGTCCGCCTACCTAGACTCGGCAGAGTGCTTGAGCCTAGGCGTCTGTGTAGAAACCTCAGTTTGGCGTACGTTGAAACCTGTCGACAAGCGGTGGATTCCCAACGACGTGCTGGTTTAAGCGCTTCGCGCCCGAATGTATTCTGAATGACAGAGAGCACGCGCGGCTGAGGTAGTTGGATAGAGGATGGCACGGCGATCGCTGGGATCTATTGTTTACTTATCCGACGTTTAGAACTCTCACGCGAGCCCATCGCCCAGGAATGAAAACATCTGTGCAACTCTTCTCATATTTAGTTCATCTCTGCCATGAATAATCTCCAGCTAGGCTGCAGATTTTTTCACGAGGCATATGCATATGTGACAGAAGGCGCTCACTGATCGCATTAAGGAGTCTACTCATCCCGTTGTACTTGGAGGCACAATCTAGAGCCCTGTAGGCAGTCTCAAAACGACAAATAATATGATGGTAGAGGGCGCTCACTGATCGTTTTTAAGGAACTCACCCGTTCCGTTGTGCCTTAAGGGCTCTCTCTCGAGCCCAACCAGCAGCCGCACAGCGGCGCAGATATAGGCAGAATGGCATTACCGACAAAGACAAGGGAGACTGGAATGACCATTTCTGGCTTATTAGCAGTCGTTAGACAGTCAGACCGAACCCCGAGGTGTGGAACACCCGAGGCTCGAACTTTCGACCTGTTAGTTAGAAGTCCACGCCTCTAACCGCTGGGCCACGAGCCCCTTGCCCCGTTGGTTTCGATCGGGAATATACAATGGTTAAAAGGATTGTTCCGCGACTGCAAAGTCATGGGGTACTGAGGAAAACAAAACAACGACATCAAAAGACAGAGTGCATTTATCAGGGCCTGGTTTGAGGCGTCAAATTGTATAAGAGGAGAAACGGGTTGGAGGGTCGTCGGTACAGTAGTACGGTCCACTAATTAGGTGCTTTACCTGCCTATACAACCAGCCAAGTATCAAAAATCAACGACTCCCCACTCCTGCCCGGCCGTCTAAAGTTTCGCCTGTCTTAACGTCATACCATACTCTCTCTCACACGGGCAGGTGCCTTGTGTACGTAATCCCTGTGATTCCAAACGTCAAGTGCGATAGACCCCAGCTATTCGTAATTTCTTTCGTCTGACGACCGACTTGGTGCGACTAAGTCTATGTGCGATCTCTTTGTCATAAAAATGTAAATAACACCTACCGATCGACATCTAACCAGCTTGGCAGGGTTGCCGGTAATCAAACCCTGGGGATTTTTGAACGTGGGAGGCGGAGGTGCCGCATGCTTTGTTCCACCAGCACCACCGACGGCGGCGCCGCCGCCGCCGCTTGGCACGCTCGTCGAGCGCTGTGGAGGCGGATGCCCGTTTCCGACAACTGTCGTGGAAGAATCAGCGGCGGAGTTCCAGGGCAAATGGCGGAACAGTTCTGACGGCAGCATTGCATCGATGAGGGAGGAGTTGGGGTTCCAACAGAACTCCTCGCTCAGACGGACCCCGTCCATTGCACTGGCCAGGAAAAACGTCACGAAAAAGGGCTCCGGCTGGTAGGGAGAGAGAGAGAACAGACAGTTATGATTGCAGACATCCTCGCCGGCTACAAGAGAAAAGCCTACGAGGGAGATACTAGGCGGCAAAGAGCTGTAAATAGCATTTTCAGGGAGACTGGTGCAGCACTAACTACCGGGGCAAACATGAGTACGTTCACAAGATTAGGTCTGTAATAAGGAATTTGTAATCCTCGAAGACCTTCGACAAAAACTCAGCGCTATGTTAGTCGTCTGTCTCGTGATGAGCGAGTTCTCTCTCTCTCTCTCTCTCTCTCTCTCTCAAAGGGGTGGGGTTTGTGTCTGCTGGTGAACTTGAGTCAATGAGGGCGACAAGCATCTCTTTCCTGGCATAAAATCAAAACAGAAGTGAAGAATCCCGTGGAATTGGTCATTTAGGCCGACAGGGTTCATCACACTCAGAACATAGGTGCTGGCAGTGGTGGCGAAACTTTCCACAAGGAGTGGGTACCACACTGTGATGAGGTGTCCATATCACTAAAATGTCGCTAAAAGTTGGGAGTGAAACTCCTAACATTGCCTTTTTCTTGCGACGACAACTTCCTAGGTATCTTTGCCCACCTTTTTGCAGGGTAGTTCTCGGTAAAATCGAACTGCCCGCCACACCAACCAGCCTGTCGTGAATTATCGAAAAAGACACGGTGACAGAAGTCACTCTAACTCAAAGTGGGCATGAACAAACACTGCTTATATGAGTCACGCCTCGAAAAACTATGGGCACCCACGTGGGAGAAGTACAAGGCGAGATCTGGGAGCGTAAACAGCACTTGACATAAAAGTACTGTGATACAGACAGTTCATCTTAGACAACCAAACCGGGCCCCACACATTGAGCGGGTGGGAAGGCAGGCAAGCCACTGAAATTGGGTTTAGCCCACGTGTCAATGTGGCTACTGCCGTGCGAGCGCCCAGCTGAGTGCGACATGGTGGAGCCACAGGTGGGAGCTAATAATAGGAGGATTTCGACTAAGAGGACAGCCTGGTTCTGCGCTGCGCTTGGTCAGATCTTAAATTTACCATGAAACTAGATCAATAAAATATGCCTACTTATATTATTTCAGTAAGACAACTTGTTCTTGCAACTAACAATGTGGCTTCCAAGATCTATCACTCGGGAGGCATATTCATAATACGAGTATACTGTAAGAGGGAAAGAATGTCTCTTCTTGAAAGCTTGTGACTGTTAACTTAAAATAGCAAGCTTTCAATGACCGTGTTCTATCGCAAGTTATGCAGAGTTGGTGGGAGGGAGAAAAGGAACCGTAAAAAAATGCGGATCACCAATGTTTGAGGTCACGATTTTGCCCTCGTTTTGGAACTGCCATAAAATAATGTAGTGCAGAGAAAGTGTCGGGAAATCCCAAAACATCGAAAGGCTTGATTTTACGAAAGGCAGATGATGCTCGGCAATTTAAGTTACAAGGGAGTAACGAAAACATACGCCAGCAAAATAGCCACCGCGACAAATACTGTGCGGGTATACGAATTCGCACAGTCTGGAACAAAAAGCGGCCCATTCGCTGGCATTTCAAGGGTGTAATGTGTGTTTCAATTGGGCCGGAAATAAGTTAAATCCTTCAAAAAGGAAAAAACGACTTCCCTTTACACATTTAAAATGGAACAGACCTAATTTCAGGTAGAAGAAAATGCATGGGCGGAGGGGGGGGGGGGGGGCGCTTGGGAACTGCGTACACCTTCCTGTCTGCTCTAATACTACTCTCCCCCCTGGCTGATGGTATCTTTCCTCCATCGCCAGATTGGAAACTCATTGTAAGAAAACCTACTTACAGATAAATGTCCTTTCAGACCACGGGCCACTTACCTACAGTGCGTGACCGATCTCATGAAATGTTGGCCGAAATTCTGGAATGCATTTTCGACTAGGAAAAATTACTTAGGTGGGGATTGTAATACTGATAGCCTTGCAGCCAGGGCTTTGGCTCTTGAATGCATTTGTTTTTGACCTCTTGCAGAAACCATACTTGATAAAAAATGACTACCTAAGTAGCAGGCATTTTTAACGTTGATTTTCGATGGGCTTATAAATTCAAATATATTTTCTGGAAAACTTGACAAGAACTTGGTTTCTTCTGCTCGTTTGGTAGAAAATTACATTGACTTCTTGTGTTATACCCGAAAAAAGTGTATAGTTAGGTTTTAAAAAGTTTCCCAATTGCCGAATAATTTTGAGCTTGATCTGCCATCGCATTAGCATTTGGCGATTTAAGTCTACAAGGTGCATGCTTTCCGCGCAAGGAAGATCACATATTCATCTATACCTTTGAGAAGGTAGCACATAGAGTTCATGAAATTTTGCAATGGATCCGGACTGTGTTGTACATTTCATGAGGAGCATTGGCAAACGAACATGTGCGATGTTGTATATATGGACACCACATGGTCTTAAAAATCTCATAGTTAAAAAACTTTTTTTAAAACCCAAATATGCACTTTCTTCAAGTATAAAATATGAAGACATTGTAATTTCCTACCAAATGAGTAAAATAATGCATATTTTGTGCATGTTTTCTATAAAACATATTCGAATTTATAAGACACTGAAAATCAGTGCGAAAAATGCATGCTACTTAAATGGCCATTTTTTACCGAGTGCGGTTCCTGCAGTAGGTCATCCTGACGAGTCCGATATACTATAGGATTACGCTGCAAGGTAATCTGTCTTACAACCTCACCTACGTAATCTTTCCTAGTCAAAACGCATTTCAGAATTTTAGCCAACATTTCATGAGATCGGTCACGCACTGTATGTGTCCTTAGACGGCAGTGATTTTAGACAATTCACCTGCCGCTGTGACACGACGCTGTGGTAACGCGGTCACAGAAAAGACTGTCATCACCCCCGGACGACATCCAATGATTGCGAAGTGGTGTACTGGCGAACAAAGTAGAGACTGGGGCAACAACTAATAACTGCTTCCCCCTCACCAAGCAGCTGCGCCCTTACGGCGGGGATTTGAGGTTGAAATAAAAAGGCAAGACGAGTGCGCGCGCGTGATTTGACAGATGACGTCCAGAAAGCCGGAAATGGCTCCACCGTACTCCCCCCAGTTTTAACCCTCCATTTTACACACTTTTGACCCAATGCACTATTTCCGATCTATCAAAATTTGCTTAGTGGGCTACGCAGGTCTGGCGGTGCATTCCAGCTGTTCATCGCTGCTGCCCACAGCTAGTTTTTCTTACCTCATCTGCCGCAGCCTCGAAAAAAGCCGGCGCTGAGGGGCTGACGGCCCGCTGCCTCTTTTTACGGCTTCTTGATGATCATGCCTATGGGTCCGTGGCTGTGACCAACCAGCGCACTGCTAATTTCGGGTGTAGGTGCAAGTCTCTTTTCGAACTGGGTGCCTCCTTCCCAAGGTGATCATTTTTGTTAAAAACCGTAGCATGCAAAATATAAAACACTGGAGTTGGGTGCGCTGAGCTGAACGGCACATGGACGACTTCGTTTACCCTCAGAATTCCAATCTCAAGGCAAGTCAGGCAGTTGCACAGGGACGTGAAATCGATACTGGAAATGACTTTCCCGGACCTGAAGTAGAAATTTGATTGGCTGGCTGATGAAGTCGACGACAAAAAAAGCCACAAAATGGCAATTTCGGACTGAGCTACTTCACTGCTCACTCGAGAGCACGAAAGAAAGGATCAGTAGTAAGCCCTCCCACCCCCTGAAGAGCTCGACAGGCGAGTCGAGTGAAGACTTGGCGGTGCGCACGCCGCCGCCGCCGGTGGAGAGTCAACACCACACTACTCTTCCGTTGGATAATAAACTTCTGCATTTCGTAGAACGATGTGCACCGCTTAGTCATAGGCGTCAGGATTGTGCAGTCAACAACGCGCCACTGTGCGACTTTGACAAGTCGATGAGATACGATTATTTATTCGCGCAGTCAGGAATGACCTAATATGGACGATAAATGGGTGAAGGCTAATACGCACACTTCTGCGGGGGATGCGTTACGGATCCAGTGGAGACGGCGGGGGGGGAGGGGAGGAAATGACCTACATTGTCAGTCTGCCAGGTTCCGCTGGCATCCTCGACAGAAGCACGGAGGCCGGTCTTGAGTGAGAGACAGCTGACGAGAAAACGGCGAGACTCCACCTGACGACGGGCATCTGGCAGCAGACTGCGAAGGAAAGTGTCACTGTCCACAGTGGCAGGGCTGGTCTCCTGTAACCGAACGCCTCTGGCACTGAGACCGCCTCCATTGGCGCCGACGGTCCGATCCATCAGATCTGAAAGTCCCCTGGACTCCTCGAGACGTCTGGCCGCCTCCTCCGCGTACTTGTCGTAGGGCACCTGCAGGAGAGGACGAACATGATTGAGGAGGAGGAGGAGAAGGAGGAGGA
>CACRXP010000740.1:294604-308148 GCA_902702965.1 Spirometra erinaceieuropaei
CCATGTGCAGCTACCTGACCGGCCAAGGCAGACATAAAATAACCAAAGTCAATGAATAAGAAGGTTGAGGTAGTACAGAAAATATAACAGGATTTCCAGCTAATCGGTTAGTGAACACGACTAGTGAAAATGTGAGACGTTTGTCGAAGACGGGAAAATACCTATAAATCTGGAGTATTCCGGTAGAAAATAGATTTCTGAAGTAAATTGCCGAAAGAAAATCTCTGGAAATTCTTAAGTATGACGTGTTTGTTTTAACGGAATCGTCATTTGCTTAAAGATCATAATGGTGTCGGCACGTCCTCCGATTACAATAAAACGATTAAGTCTGTATAATTTGGAACTAACAAATTCAGTCTCATAGCCATTGTCGGAGAATGGGAGAACTGGTGACTACTGACGATCTCCGATTTGCGAGTTGTCAAATGGTCAATTAAAAGCCCAAATCTGGACGCCGCTCAAGTTAGTACCCAGTGTCTATGAAAATTAAGACAATTGACTTCGATAAAAATTGCAATCGAAATCGGCAATAGAAGCGGTGAAAATAGATGCAAAGAGTAGCCAAAAAGCATAGCTGACATATCAGAGACTGTTCTGAAATTGGCCCTGTCATGCTATTTTATACATAATCCGGTATAATGCAACGAATGACCATATGCATAAAGTTCTGCGATTGAAAACGACATATGTCGTAGGAAATGAATACAGAACTTACGAAATTTTCAAATGTGTCTTCGAGAGGAACACTGTTCTCGGAGGATTTCAATGCATTGGATGTGCCCTGCACTAAGTGCTGGACGAACTTTCGCTGGCGCATTGCAAAACCATTAAGAGCCGGACATTTGAAATTACGCGACTTTTTGGGGTTGTTTAAAGTTCTAAATTATTGTGATCTATGGTTCAGCAGTAAAGTCAGTCTTCTCGGTTATTTTAGGATCTTTTCTACTTGCATGGCTGGAATCTAAAGTCGTACTTGAAATCTAGAGCCTCTCAGAGTAGATTATCAAGTGACCTCAGTTCAGTCCAATCCAGAAAAGTGTTTGAATCCACCGCGCGTTTTAAGTTTCGCGTAGCAGAAAGGAAGTCTTTGATAGAGTTACTGACTGAAAACCGCTGGTCCTCCCTCAAAAATTGGATTTCAGAAAGCATTATTTCCTACTATTCCCCGCCCAGCAGCTATCTTTGGCCCATCGCTGTAATAGGACAATTTTCTGCAAGTCTGACCTTTCTGCTGGAAATCTATACCTAGACAACACAGCCTAGAAATCCTAGACTTCGTCTTTAACTGTCCACGGTATCTTTGGAAGGGGGCTTATTAAAGGCTGAGTCGATAATTCCTACAGTGTTTGTTGCGCTGCTTAGATTTGGACACTTAGCATACACCCGAACAGTCTTAGCTAAAACATCCTCTAGGCCTTTCGTTCGCGAAATACTCCAACAAAGCTAACCGTACGCACAGTCCCCTTCCATTAAGTCCGAGGGAAAGATTGTTCTTCTATTCCTGCGGTTTGCTTCTTTTCCATAATTTCGCGGCATGTTTGAGGGACGCATTGACGCCCAAGATTTGAAGTCGGAGTTTGGGGTCGATCTTGAGAAAACCGGTTCTTCAGTCGACTCCGCTAATCACCTGGTCACCGCAGCTCGGCGGCCGGCGAATTCACAAGGTGTCCTTGACTGTATCGACGCACAAAATGCATGCCATAGCTGTAGTGGATGCCAGATTCTGGCTATCAAGTTCAACTATCTTGAGGATGAAATCACAAAGATCAAAGCCGAATTACGATGAGGTCAGAGTCAAGTTAGGGTTATAAATATGCCTAATTGACGAGTAACTAGAAGAAAGTCAAGAGCACCCAGCGTAATTGGCACGTCAGCAACTATAGCGGCAGCCTCAGGACGAATAGTTCAAAAGCGAGATAATAACGGCTAGAAAGGAAATCAAATAAACTGAATAGAAAAATAAATCAGACCGTTAAAGGCCAAGGAAAACGGACGGCTGCTTCTGGAAAATGTCTTCAAAGAAGCGGAAACAGAGACACTGACTAATGTCCTGTCCATTATGACAAATATCGTGTGTCCAAGCGAATTTGAGAATTCTCAGAAAATCTGGAGATTGATAGACATAGTACGAGCGATGGCATCGATTCATCCATCAGGGCCATAGAGTACTATTCATACTCTTCTCTGCTAAGCGCTCCTTACAAACCTGTCAAAACTGGAGTCAATCAAACTTACAGCGTGGGAGCATCTGCACCACCATCACCAGCGCATAGTACTTGAGCGTCACGCCATTTAGGAAATGACATCTCCGTAGAAAATACAAAGTCGACAGGGGCTCCTTGGATCAAGTGAAATACTCCCTGGGAGCGGCTTTCCGGGAACCTATCGCATTTCCAGGGTCTCCTCAATAATATTTTTGAACCCACTGAGTCAACCGAAGTGATCAAATCGTTCAGCCTCGGAAAACCAGTAGAAAAGCAATCAGAATCTAAACGTCCCCGGTCTCTTAAAGTTGTGCTGGCCAGCAGCGGCCAAGCGCGAGACGTTTGTTGCAGGCGATTTAGAAAAACAGGCGCCAACGCGAACGCTTTTTTCAACGGAGTGCTCGCCAGCGGAACGGCTGAAACGCCGCCAACTATTTCTTGGACTAAGAGGTTCAACGAGAGGGAGGGCGATTTCGGTTTATGCAACAACCAAGTAAGTCGGCTTCCGCCATCCTTCCTTTGGACAGTGCCGGTACGAATGACCGCGCAAACGACATACTAAATGAAACGCTAACCAAAATATAACCACATCTTCCGTCAACCGGAATTTCAAATTCTCGTACACCAACGTCGTGGGGTGACCAGCGAGATCACCACTACACTATCGGCGCAGGGCGATCAGGCGGAAATAAATAAAGGAGTAAACATTATTCGTAGTACAAACGACTGCAACTCTGTATATATCGCTGTCAAGTCACCTCCCGCTAAACGAGCAAGGAGTCTAGTAAGCTGTATGGATATCAAATATGAAGACGAAGCCTGTACGACATGTTTTGGACTCCTTCAAAAAGTTGCGAACATGGAGAAGGAGATGAAGGGCCTTAAAGTGGAGATGGAGAAGCTAAGGCCACCAGAGCTCGATAGGAATGACAAGCAGTGTCTTGTGCGAGAAAACCGTGGTCAGACGCGATCTCAGCGAACAAAAAGAAATCTCAGGGTACCTCGAGAAGGCACAAATAGCCAGACAAAGGAACCAGAGTTGGCTACGCCGCAGACGAAAATCGTGCCGCTGAAAACGATAAATGATCAAAAGATCGTAGTAAACAGGCAGTCGGGCGTTAGTTCGCCGAATCAAACCGTCCTAAATCAGTGGAAGGCGGTAGCCGGGATATCCGCGATGAAGAATCTGCAGGTATGATTAAACCACAAGGCCGTCTAGTTGATCGCAGTAAATGCATCGTTATAAAGGGCATGACGGAGTCTGTTTCTGACACTCCAAAGGACAGAATACAGCATGACATAGAAATATTCCAGGAATATCTCAAATCGATCTTAATAAGAGACGAGAAAGTCACAGTATTAAAGGCTTTCAGGATGGGCCAGACTAAAGACTCAAAACATGAACCAGACCGGCCGAGACCATAAAAATTGTCCTTTAGAATAACGAGCAAGCGCAGCTAATTTTGAGCAGGAAATCTGCGCTTCAACATGCCCATCCATTGGTTTTTTCAGCTGGACTCTGCACCCGCGGATCGAGAAAAATGGAGGAGGCCCAACCTGGAAGTCCTCAGGCGGTCGAGTCTGAGCGAGACAAATCTCGGAATAGTGGACGGAAAAATTATACGCGTCCAGAGGTAATTCCTCTGGAGAAAGATTATAACTCCAACAGCTTAGGAGTGATGGAAAGCAGTTCATCCCCATCAGCTCAGACCGGCTTTTGCATTCAATCTCAGGAAATGGATAAACGCGTGTATGCCGTTTCGAGGATCGACGAACTCAAAGCGATATTATCCGAACGAATCCCGACGTCGTCGCCATAACGGACAATATACGGGCCAAATTCTTGAAAGAATTGGCGAATGAACTCTCCAAGCCACTGGCACACATCTTCCGCTCGTCATTCGAATTAGAGAGGTTGTCATCGGAATGGAAGACAGCAAATATCTATCCGATATACAAGGGCGGAGCTCGCACTAATGCTAACAATTACCGGCCTGTTATTCTAACCTGTATCTACTGTAAAATAATGGAGGCCATAGTTAAGGAAGCAACAATGAAGTTCCTGGAGCAGGGTCATTTAATCTCACCTACAGCACGGTTTCAGACAGAACCGCTCGTGCCTTTCCAGTTTATTTCTCTTGACGGAGCAATGGACTCGCGCACTGGACGAGGATGGTAGGGTCGATGTTATCTACACAGACTTTAAGAAAGCGTTCGACAGCGTCCCACACAAACGCCTTATCTACAAACTTTCTGAAATTGGGATAAGAGGAAGGCTGCTGTCATAGATAACAGATTTTTTACCGGGAGATCACAAACCGTGTGCATCGAGGCCTCAAGGTCAACCCCTACCCCCGTTCTAAGTGGCGTACCCCAGGGCTCCATCTTAGGGCCGTTGCTATTCCTGGTTTACATTAACGACTGCGTCGACGACCCGGAATGCAGCGCCATCATGTTTGCTGACGATGTTAAGCTGTGGAGAGCCATCAGATCTGACGCAGGCAGGTACGCGCTTCAAGACAGTCTAACTCGGCTTAAGAGTTGGTCAACTCGTTGGCTTCTTAATTTTAATGCGGACAAATGCGTGGTCCTGAAACTCCGCACGAAAAAGACCAGTAAGGAGGACAAATACTTTTAATACGTCTCTGGTGGTCAGCCCCTTTCAAATGTTGTGAAACAGAAAGACCTGAGCGTCCTAATGACCTCCTCGCTGAAACTATCATCACCGTGTCAAAAGGCAACCAGATGTGCTATACAAATGTTATTTGCCCTGAGGCGAGGATTTGTGCAGATCGATAAAGAGCGGTTCGGGAAAACCTAAGGGGCGTTCGTCCGGTCTCACTAAGAGTACGCAGTCCAGGCCTGGCGACCGTGGTTGAAGAAAGTTCATCAACGACCGGAAAGAGTACAGGCGATGGCTACGAAGATGGTCAAGAATCTTCATCATCTGCCTTACGAAATCAGGCTGACTGAACTAAATCTGTTTCCTCTTAATTACAGGCAACTGCGCGGCGATCTCATTCAAACCTACATGATTGTCAGAGGCCGTGAGTGTGCCCTAGACTTTGATGAATTCTTCGAATTGGCCGGGACTGACCGCCTGCGTGGTCATCCCTTCAAACTGCAGAGGAAGCTGGCCCATTCTGACGTCCGACGGAACGCCTTCTCTCACAGGGTCATTGGGACATGGAACGGACTCCCTGATGCAGTGATTCTTTCCGAAGGTATCGATTCCTTCAAGTGTAGACTAGATGCTCATTTGTTGAGAAATTACTGTAGATATACTAACGATTGTTTTAGCGGCAGCAGTTTGCGCGTGGCTCACACCGCTAATTTTTTAACTTTCCGCATTTGCTGATGTAATTGATGACTTTATTTCTGTTTATCGATATGAATAGGGAGCTCAAGGGCGAAAGCCTCATTCCCTTTATAGACTGTCTGAAACTGACTTAAACGTTCAGAGTTTACTACCAAAGTCCGACGAGCTGAAGACCCATCTCTGTGTTCTATCCCCTGATGTGATCTCTTTAACAGAAAACTGGTTGACCCAACGTATGGATGACCCTGAGTTAACCTTGCCTGGCTGCTAGATGTTTAGAAGGCAAGGGGAAGAGCGTCACGGAGGAATACTCACGTACGCGAAACATGGGGTAAGTGTGTCGGGCAAAACCGGCAAATTTTCGTGTACTTCCGAGGCAGTCTCGCTGTCTAGTTCGATGCCGGTTCCATCGAGCCTCTATGGCCTGACAGTTTATCGACTGCCCAGACGAGACAACATGGCCGACGTTCGCCTCTGGATGAGCTCGAAATTTTTCTACGCGGCCGGATATCCTGATCATGGGTGACTTTTATCCGCCCCACATTGACTGGAGCTCAGCCCACGCAAATAGCTCCGAACGGACCTTCGACAGGTGTTTTGTTAGCACGACACTGAAGTTATTTCTCACTTAATACGTCACGTTTCTAACTAAAGTACGCGAAGTCCAACAGGCTAACTGCCTTGATCTTGTCCTTACGAAGTCACAGGACAGCACTGATGAGGTGTCATTGCTACCCCCTCTAGGTAAAAGTTACCACCTCGTTCTTCTATGGGATTACCCAGTCTTTTCCATGCCCGAGAGACCTATAACAGTTCTAAGAAACATTTGGCGCCGAGATTTTAACCAAATGCGTGCTGACATTACAGGCATTGACTGGGAGTCCGTATTTGTTGGAAACATTCTCGATGACTGGCAACGGTTCCGAGAAATACTGCACAGGCTTACCTCAAGCCACTGTCCGCTCTCATGAAAGAGGTTTACTAACAGACGCAAGTCTTGAAGAATGGCGTGAATAAAAAGCGAAGGCCGGGGAAAAAACGCTTTCTGACAGGAGCCCCACATCCATAAACGCGAACAAATTTCAAAGAAATCGACCCGAGAAACTTATCCGCAGAAGTGGATTTGCTTAACCCTGCCGCGGAGAACCCTAAATTATCCTACGGTTACATCAGACAAAGCATACATAACAAAGACCCAATACAAATGCTAAGGACTGCTGAAGGTGAAAATCTTACTGAAGACAGAGTGAAGGCTGATCATCCTTCAGGGTTTTTTCGATCTGTTTTTACTAAAGGGTGCTAGATTCAATCCTCCTGCGAGTGACTTCTAAGAGGCCACAATTACTGAGACCGTTCAGTTCACTTGGGGCATGATTCTGATGGAGCTGATGAAGCTAAAGGAATCAACATCACCAGGTCTAAATCAGATTGTTGCAATGATTTTGAAGGAACTCGCCGGTGAGTTGACCAGACCATTCTCTATGCTTTTCCATGCATCCTTTGTGGCCAGGCATCTGCCATCCGAATGGAAATCAGTGTGGATTACGCCTCTGTATAAGGGCAGAAGTCAGGGGTCTGCAAACAAATTACAGACCAGTCGGCCTCACCTCTATTTTCTGCAAGATTAGGGAGAAAACCATTAAGAAACAATTGATGAAGTTCCTTAAACAGAACCATCTACTTTCCGATTTCAAGGACGGATTCAGAAAAGGCAGGTGAGTCTCAGTGGATGAGCTCAATCTCTCATCGCTGTTGGTCATTTCGGAACATAAATATGTCAAGTTTCTTCTTAAAACTTTGTACCGATGATGACATTTCAACACCCGCAAGGAGAGCATTCCATGGTTTGACCACTCGAACAGAGAAGTAAGACTTCCGCGCATCCAGCCTTACCAGCTGAGTATGCAGGTTAAACCGGTGACCTCTGAGTTTGGTCGTGGTAACAAATTCAAAAATGCCCTCGGAGGCCAGGCTGCAATCCAAACCTTTCGCTATGAGGAAAGCTTGCAAGAGATCCCCGCGAAGTTGCCTGTAACTCAAAGGGAAGAGGTTCAGATTTATTAGGCGGGTTGCATAAGGAAATGGGCTTTGATCTCTAACTATGTTCGTGGCTCTCCTCTCAAGTCTTTCGAATCAGATTTGATCTTGAACCGTCACGATCTCCGGGCTTGTATGCCGTATTCCAAGTGCGGTTGGACGAATGTTCCTAATGTCTTTGAGAAAGCATCTTCTTCAAAATCCATAAACGCACGCTTGGTGGCGTACAGTACGGACATTGCGCTTTTTGCCACTCTCAAACAATGAGCGGATGGTTTTAAGGAACTCGTCGTCAGAACACCGAGGTCCTTTTGGGCTTTGACTTCTCGTAGTGTTGCACCAGCCAGGAAGTAGTCTCTTGTGCTGGCGGATCTGGCTGTGTTGACTAGGCGAAGTATGCTATAATTACCAACGTTGAACCCAGGGAGCCAACTGTTTGACCATTCTTCCAACCGATTTAGGTTTATCTGCACTCTGTCTCCGTCGGCAGGACCCGAATTACACTCCATAGCTTTATGTCGCCTGAGAACATTGCTACTTCGCAGTCCAAAGCTCTTGCGCAATCGTCCACGTACATAAGTAACAAAGCGGATCCCAATACTAAACCGTGGGGAACACCCTTTTCGAGCACCGCAGAATCTGATCTTCCTTGACCGATGCACACAACCTCCTGTAGACCCACAAGGAAGTTTTCGATCCAATTGAAGAAGTTGCTTTGTTCCCTATTATCTTCGGCTAGTGTAACAGTCTCTGATGTGACACAGTGTCGGACGCCTTCTGGAAATAAATGAAAGCTATGTGAACCGTGTGACTGTGGTCGAGAGCTCGGTTCCAGCTCTGGAGAGATTGCAGCAAGCTTGTCGTGAAGGGTCTTCCTTTCCGGAACCGATGTTGGTAGTTCGATAGCAAGTAGTGAACTTCAAGGAATTGCATAAATTCACTCTTTATGATCTTCTCCATAACTCTGAAGAGAATGCATGTCAAGCTTATGCGCCTGTAATTTGTTGTCGATGCCATGCTGCCTCCTTTGTGTAACCGAGTAATATACACCCGCTTCCTAATGATAAGAAGTGTTCCAGCGTCAAAAGACGCTTGAAAGAGCATCAAGAAAGGCAAATAAAGCTCATTAGCTTCGGTGGAATCTCGTCCGGTCCTGAAGACTTAGATTCCTTCAATGCCCCTAATTCTCTTCGGACAATATATTCTGAGAAAAAATATATTACTTATGCTTGGAGTCCGCAGTTTTTTGTGAACTGAGGGAGGAAGTTTGCCTCGTTTATGTTGACTGATTAAAGAAATTATAAAAAATGCACAGCTTTGTCCCTGTTATCAGCAATCCCAACACCGCCGGTAGTCCTTATTAAGGGATTTGATGTATGTTCCTGGTACTTCTTCTGAGGTAGCTGTGGAGTAATTTTGGTTTCTATATTGCTTTTCACAGCAAATTCTTCTCAAATTCACGGCGCCTCTTTATAATCATGCTTCTCAGTTTGTTTCCGCGTATCTTGCAGGTGTTGAAATACCCAACTTGCCAAGTGGTGCAGTATTTTCTCCACAATTTTTGCTTCCTGTTGATTTCATTCTTGAGGTTGCTGTTAAGCCACCCAGGGCGTTTGTCCAGTCTTATACTCGTCAGTGGGCAGTGGTTGCTGGTGAGCTGCAGAAGAACGTTCTTGAACAACTCCCAGTCATCGTTGGCATTACCCGTAAACGTTGGTATCCAGTCGAGACCGGATAAGTCTGCCCTCACTTTATTGAAGTCGCCCAGCCAAGAGTCGCATCTTTTTTGCAGAATGGAGAATAACGAATAATCCCACATAGGCACTACATGGTCACTTCGGCCAAGGAGCGGAATGGAGATGATTTCGTCCATGCTGTCTGATGCCTCCTTAAAAACGAAAACATGAAAACTATATGCTGTCCAAACACCGTTTCTAGGGGGAAGTTCGTAGACTGAGGACCTTTATCGGGTAAGCCAACATCCTATTGCCTATTAATTGATAAAGATCGCGTTTCTTGTGTGGACACCTCACGTATACACCAGCCTTCAGCTTATGGCTGGCACCTGAGCCCATATAAACCGAATGAGACGGCTCATGTGAGATGGAGCACGAGCTAATTAGCCCTGTCAGGCCAGACGCGAGGAAAGCCGCGAGCGCTAGCATGCACACACGCTCACATTTTCTTACTTACTTGCGCACGCTTGGCCGACGTGAATGTCTCCTCAGTCGCCGATCATTAACCAAGAGGGTTTGTGCAGAATAAATCTCTCCTTTTGACCTCCTTCGTCTTCTACCGCCATCTAGTTGTGGGGTTTTCAGAGTACACCACTTAGATTGACCGTTTTACCAATGCCTTGACAGTACAGCTGACACTCTGCGTATTGTAAAGTCTCTTCAGATAAACGAAATGAATTCGTTGCAGCGGATAACATTGCGCACGTCTTTCCTGAAGAAAACAGGGTATAGGGGTGTCTAGTTGTGGATCCACGTGAAGGTCTCAGTAGGTCGCTCACTTTGTTGCAGGTGTTGGCTACTCCTTGCGTCCATTAACTGGCACCCAACTCCCTCATGTTGCTCCTCGAATCTAGGCCCTACCCATCGGTCACACCCCGATAACTGCCCAAACGGGGAAGATAAGTCAGATGAGGGCATCCATGTGTGCATTCCCACACTTAGTAATTCTGCTCACTTCCATCTCCCTCCCAATCCTCCTCCCAGTTCATCATCTCTCCTCCTCCCTTTTTACTTCATCCCTCTCCGCCCCACTTCTTATCCCCCGTTCTCCTCCAATCTTCCCCACACTCCTTCTCCTCTAACCTCCTCTTATTCCGTCGGTCCGCTCCAAAATTCCCCTCGCGTTCTCCCCCAATCCACTCTCTACCCTAGTCGCCGACAAATCCTACGGCTAGAACAAGATGCAATCAGGCAGGCGACCCAGGCCAATGGTAGTTCTCTTAAAAAGCCTAGCGACCCATAGTGTTTGGTGCGGCTAAGCAGCCTCATTTAGGGACAGCACCTCTCACCTCCTCGTGCCCCAGACAAATGCTGGGGCCACGGCATCTGCGCACAGACCGCGACTCACAGACTGCAACACATGCGGTCAAAACCACCAAACGGGAAATAATACTATCTCACTCAATCTTCCTCCTCCTCCTTCTCCTCTTCCCCCCTCCTCCTCCTCCTCTTCCTCCTCCTGCTGCTGCTGCTACTGTCACCTCCGTCCCACCACAGAGGCTGCTAGGGTGAGTCCGCTCACTCAGGCAGTCTGGAATGCTCGTTCCCTTTTAGACAATCCGGTGATCAGTCGGCCGGAACGAAGGACGACAGTAGTTAATTGAAAACTGGAGCGCTATAAGATGGACGTCGCTGCACTCAGAAAGACCCTTTCACGGAACAGGGCCAAGTGGGTGAGGGGGTAGGTATCGATTAAACCTTCTTCAGGAGCGGTCGCTCAAGCCAGAGTGACGAGATGCGGGCTTCGCCTTTGTCCTCCGGGACGACATCGCGGGACAACTCCCCTGACTGCTACAGGGCATCAACGAACGACTCATGACGCCGAGCCTGCCTATTCGTGGATTCAAATTCAACGCCATCAACCGCGTCTAAGCCTCCGACAACTAACTCTGATGCGGCAAGGAGCATATTCTACGAGGACATGCAGACCTGGCAGATAAGATGATGGCACTTGTTGATTTGAACGTCCGCATCGATACAGATCATGCTGCCTGGAGAGGAGTGCTGGGTCCCATGGCCTCGGGGTTTTCAATGACAATGGTTTACTCCTCCTGCGAACCTGTGTAAAGCAACGCCTCATCCAGACCAACACATTTGTCAGAATGCTGAAGCAGGAGAAGGACATCTGGATGCACCCTCGGTCGCGACACTGGCACCTGCTGGACTATGTCCTCGTATGGAGGCAAGACCAGTGGGGATGTGCTGGTGACAAAGGTGATCCGGGGTGCCCACAGATGGACTGACCATCGCCTCGTCCTCTCCAAGATGAGGATCCGCCTACTGCCTCGCAAAATTCCTCAGGGCGAAGGACCACAATGTAGGCTGAGTACTCTTGTTGGATGTGCCTGCTCACCATCTCCTCTTCAGCAACGAGCTAGCTCAGCGAATAGCCAAATTCCCACTCACCGCCACCGGTAACGAGGAAGCCTCCGAAAGGAACCGACGGTGCCAACTGAGGGACGCAGTTTAGCCAACCCCCCTGAATGTCCTCGACCGTGCACGTCGCCAACACCAGGACTGGTCCAACGACAACGATGCCGTCATCTGCAGCCAGCTCGCCAAAAAGAATCGTCTGCACAAAGCCTATGCCAGCCAGCAGCCGCACAGCGACGCAAGCAAATTAGCATGCTAAAGAAGTCGCCGCCTTGTACAACACCAGCTGTAGGAGATACAGGACGTCTGGACGGCTCGTAAGACCAAGCATGTTCAAAAGTACGTGGACCGCAACGAGTGGAAGAACTTCTTCGCCATTATTAAGACTGCCTATGGTCCTACAGCTAAGGAGCCGCTCCTCTTCTCAGCGTCGACGGAACTACCTTACATACTGAGAGGACGCCAATTTACAGTGATAGGCCGATCACTTCAGAGACGTCCTCAGCCGTCTCTCCACCATCTCCGACACCACCATCCTCCGTCTGCCTCAAGTGGAGGACAACGACGAACTCGACCTCCCACCCTCTCTCCACGAAACCATCAGGGCCGTGCAGCAATCCTCCTGTGGGAAAGTGCCTGGATCCCTACTGAAATCTACAAGCACGACGGCCCCCAACTTATAAATCACCTGACAGTGGTCTTCCAAGAGATGTAGCACCAAGGAGAAGTCCCTCATGATTTCAAGGACACCACGGTCGTCCATCTTTAAAAAATGAACAGTTAACTCTGCGAAAATCACAGAGGAATCTCGCTGCTGAACATCTCTGGAAAAATATTTGTTCGTGTTCCCTTCAATCGCCCCAACACTTATCTGGAACAGGGACTCCTTTCAGTAAGCCAGTGCGGTTTCCGCCGTCATCGTGGCACCACTGACATGATCTTCGCTGACCGCCAGCTGCATAAGAAATGCCACGGGAAAAACGATGATTATGCACCAAACATCACCCAACGCTGCCTACAATCCACCCCACATCAGCGTGAACGGCGCCCGACTGCAAGTCGTAGACACCTTCACCAATTTGACAACATCCTCTCACGGTTCACAAAAGTCGACGACGAAGTGGCCCGCCGGATCTCCAAGGCCAACCATGCATTTGGTCACCTGCAGAACACCGTCTGGAATCATCACGGTCTTCACGTCAGCACCAACTTCAAGATGCACAAAGAGGTCATCCTGCCGACGTTTCTGTATAGAGCGAAGACTTAGACGGCGTTCGGGAAGCAGGCGCGGAGGCCCAACCATTTTCACCTCAGCTGTCTTCGGCGGATACTAAAACTGAACCGGCAGGGTCGGATCCCGGACACGTACGTACCGGAACGGACAGGACTCCTCAGCATGCACGTCATGCTGAGACGAGTACACCTGCGCTGGAGCGGCCACCTCGTGCGAAAAGCCTGCAGATCAACTCTGCCAAGTGGTAAGACCCCACCTGAGACCGACCGACCTGGAAGAGGACAGTGAAGGCAGGCGCGGCGATCTACGAAGCCCACCGCGTAACCACCGCTAAAGCCAAACTCGAAGCTCGCAAATCTCCACTGCTCCCACCTCGAAACGTCAACCCTCAGTCGTCCTCAAATTGCTCACAGTGTCGGTGGACGTTCCGGGCACCAATCGGCCTCGTTGGACATCTTCGAACCAACTGCAGCAGCTGGTTGACACCTGATGTCTCCTCATCCACATCTGTCTCGTCCATCACGTTGAGAATTAATCCTAGCCGCACTCCTAATTCCTCATTGCCATCCTCCACCGCTGTGGAGGCTCATGCTCCCGCCATCACAGCACACAATCCTGGAGCACAGTGACGAATTAACTAT
>CACRXP010000741.1:12767-27678 GCA_902702965.1 Spirometra erinaceieuropaei
TTACGCCTATTTCCCTCAATAAACTGAACTGAACTGAACTGAACTGAACTTAAGACACAGATTGCCCAGTTGTCAGCGACTGTTGCCTCTTTGCAGCTGCGCCAATCTCCCGGTCCCTCTCGACGTTCTTTCGTCCGTGACCTTCGTCGTTCCCGCTCTCGCCCCAGGACCGCAAACCTATGCTGGTATCATGTCAACTATGGCGATAAGGCGCGGCGCTGTGTCCCACCCTGCTCCTCTAAGTCCACGCAGGGAAACTCCTCGGCCGGAGAGTAAATGCGGCCGAGCTCTCTGGCAACTCTACGGGTCGCACTTTTTACATCCGTGATAACACGAGTGGCAGGCACTTTTTAGTCGACACTGGCGCTCAAATTAGTGTTATCCCTCCCACGCCAGCCGACCGACGTTGCCAAAACCATGGTTTTTTCCTTCGAGCCGTAAACTCATCTCCCATTACAACCTTTGGTGTTCGATCCCTTGTGGCGGTTCGCGTCTCCTCACCCTCCGCCTTTGTCACGCTGCCGTCCTGTCCGCCTCACGCTCCGTGTCGAGACGCTGCTGGGACGCGCGAGTGCTCGAAGCCAATCAACGCTGTCCCCACTCTGATTGGCTGGCGACGTGGAGACAACGAAGGGCGCACACCCGCTAACACAACACCTCAAGGGCGGACGCAGACAACAGCTTGCTTGGAGCGTGCTTGCGGCGACTGCCCACACAGCCCTTGTGTACGCACTTTCTCAGGCAGTAAAGTTTGTCCAAATCAAACCGTCTTCCCAGACTTTTGATTGGGAATCTTTATCTTGTCGACGACACAACTTCGACAACTGGTGACTCCTTACGAGCAGCAATCTTCGTTCTTCCTAATCTACGACAAAGTCAGGCGTTGATCATGGACAACTTTCCACCGGAAGTGCAGCATATTTTGGCACCCGCCTTCGGCATTCTTTCGGCGACGCAACTTACTCAGATGGCTGATCGGCTTATGGAGATGCACGGTTTTTCCAAGCCGTCTATTTCAGCACTCTAAACTCCCTCATCTCCTCCTGCGTCTCCCATTTCGCAGTTAGAGATCGAGCTCAACAAGCTGGCCGATGATATAGCCGCTCTCCAGAAGTCCACAGTTTCTGCCTCATCTCGGAGCCAACCGCAGCCGTCCACCCTGCATGTCCAGTCTTCTCATTCAGTCAGTCCAAACGCAGCTGCCACCTGCTGGTACTACACTACTTTCGGCGCTAAAGCCCGTCGCTACGTCTCTCCTTGCTCCTTCACTTTTAAGCAGAACAAACGGGTAAAACCGGTCAGCCGGAAGGTCAGTGCAAGCAATCTTTCCGACAGCTCTAACCCTGGTCGCACATTTTACGTCCGCGACACCCGGAGTGGCAGACGTTTCTTGGTTGACACTGGTGCCCAGCTAAGTGTCATTCCACCCACACCAGCTGATCGTCGGTGTCCCAATCCCGGTCTTTTCCTACAGGCCGTCAACACATCGCCGATTACCACATTTGGCACCTGCTCCCTCTCGCTGGACATCGGTCTCCGGCGTCTCTTCCCTTGGGTCTTCGTCGTTGCTGACATCCCCTGTGCAATTCTCGGTGCAGATTACCTCGCCGCTTTCGATCTTCTGGTCGACTGCCGTCAGTCACGTCTACACGACAAGACTACTAACCTTACTGTCCGGGGTATCTCCTTCTCCGACGTCTCCCGTCATCTTGCCGTCTTGGACCCTGAACCCGAGAATACATTTCGGCAACTCCTCGACAAATACCCCGGCCTCACTCGCCCCAACTTCAGCGTTTCTATTCCACCACATGACGTTGTTCACCACATTCGGACCACCGGCCCTCCCGTGTTTTCTCGCCCCCGCCGTCTCGCGCCTACAGGTCTTGCTGCCGCCAAGGCCGAATTCTAGCACATGCTTCAAATGGGTATCATCCGCCAGTCCGAAAGTCCATGGGCCTCACCCCTCCACATGGTTCCAAAGGCCGCCACTGGTGACTGGCGCCCCTGCGGTGATTACATGGCCCTGAACAACGTTACTGTCCCGGACCGATACCCTGTCCCACATCTTCAGGATCTTAGGTCAGTATAGGTCAGTAAATTTTAAGAGTAATAGGCAATGCCTTTGAAAACCCTATTGTAAACGGTACATGCAATATCTCACTTTAAATAAACATGGTACTGAAATGTTGTCGGTAATATACACATTTAACAGAATACTTTCCATGAAACTGTAGAACAAAAACTTGAGAAAATTCAGTTGTAGATGATTTCAGTAAAATGTAATGACAGTCATCCGCATTAGCGGTATGAGTATGCAAGGCGTTGGTTTAGCACCACAGAGCTGTTCTGTTCAGACAAGCGATAGTGTCCAAGCAAATATGCATCGAGTCTTTGCTTGAACGTCTCCGTGGTGTCCGCCATTATTACGTCCTCGGGAAGCCCGTTCCAGGCACCGACGACTCGCTGTGAAAAACAGTATTTGCGAACGTCCAGGCGGCATCGGGATACTCTAGGTTTTAGAGAGTTCCCACGCAGGTTTGTTGTTGTGGCCAGGGTGAAGAAATCGTCGGGGTTTAGGGCACATTCCCGGTTCCTCAATATCCGATAGGCCTGTATGAGATCTCCTCGAACCTGTCTGTACTCAAGAGGAAAAAGTTTAAGTTCCCTAAGTCGGCAGTTGTAAGGTAAATTCCTGAGGCCTTTTACAATTTTCGTTGCTCTCCTCTGAACTCTTTCTAGCAACTTATTGTCTTTTTTAGCCACGGGCGCCACGCTTGGATTCCATATTCCAGATGCGAGCGAATGAACGCTCCGTATACTTTTCCAAATAACTCTTTGTCTATGTCCACGAAAGATCGTTTAATGGCAAAGAGAACACTAGTTGCTCTTTTGGACGCCCTAAGACACTGAGATGAAGGCTTAAGGGTCGACAGAATGTTAATCCCAAGATCTTTTTGTTCGGTTACATTTGAAAGGCGCCTTCCACCAAGTTGGTAATGGTGATCCTCTCCGTCAGATCTTCCAGTCGTTTTGAGTCGCAGTGCGACGCACTTCTCTAGGTTAAACTTTAGCAGCCATTTGTCAGACCATTCGCATAGGCGGTTCAGTCCTTCTTGCAGGGCCCGTTCATCATGTTCGCCGTTGATCGCTCGCCATAACTTGATGTCTTGGCTTCGTCCGGCACGTGTGATTCCCCTTGTCGTATGGTCTGGGCGGTTTTCGGACGTGGACATGGAAACTGACGAGAACGTCTGTTCATCCCACGCGCGTTCGAATAGGAGACACAAAAATGCACAGGAAGGTCCGATTACTGTGCCGCTCTCAGCCGTGGACACATACTTCACAGCAAATGAGAACGTGATCCGCGACCTGCTTTTCGATGCGGTTCGCTACCATGGTTTCCCTGCTTATTGTGTTTACGAACCCCCAGCGCATGCCATATGGATGCGCAGGGCCTTGCTAAATTGGCTGCGGGAGGTGTGCGAGCATAGAAATTCGGAGGTGGACGTGCTTGCTCACACTGCTCAATTTATGGATCGGTTTCTGCAGATAATGCCCACTGATAAGAGAGAGAGTACCAGTTGGTTGGCGCTGCGTGTTTCTTGATTTCGAGCAAATTGAAGGAACCTTCCCCAGTTTCGGTCGAACACATGGTCCAGTACACAGGCTTCTCTGTTACTCGTCAAGATCTCTTGGACAAAGAGCTCACCATATGCATTGCGCTCCAGTGGAACTTGACCGGCATAACCCCGCTTGATTTTATTGCCCCATCCGTGGATTTTCTACCGTGCTCTTTGAAGCTACGTCAGCTTTTAAGGCGGTCGGCTGCCCACATTTTCATTAAAGTTTTGCATGTGGAAGGTATAAATCTCTACCTCCCCGGATACACTGCAGCCTCTTGCATTCTATACGCACTACAGTTAACAGTTACTCCGGACCTGAACGAATCCGCCGTTGACTCCGCCGCACGTATTCAACGTCTTCTTGGTCTTAAGGCCGCAGCAAAGAGGTGATCTTATCCTCGTCTACAAGATACTACACGGCCTTGAGTATGGACTTCAATTTGAGGACATGTTTCAGTGGCACCTTTCACCCAATTTTCGTGGTCACTCCATGAAATTACGGGCAACAATGTCCCGGCTGAATCTTCGTTCTGAATTTTCCATGCAGAGGGTAGTGGAGAAATGGAACGATCTCCCCCAGTCAGTCGTGGAGGCTACATCCCTGCACCTCTTCAAGAAACGCTTGGCTGATAATTTGTGTCCCCTGTTTTCCCTCGACGGTCTGAATCGGAACTAATATCCCTGGTCCCCACAAATATTTTCTCTGGGACAATGCTACTCAACTGAACCAAGTACTGTTTTAATAGTGAATATTTTCTGTTCGTGTACAGTTATTTCTAACGAGCTGACATGTAATCAATAGGGTTTTCAAAGGCTTTGCCTATTATCCTTACCAAATAAACTGAGTAAACTGAATCAGCAAACATGACTCCATTGCAGTCCAGTTCATTCATACAGTCGTTGACATAAATTAAAAATAGTACTGGTCCGAGTACGGAGCCCTGCGGGACTCCACTCACAACTGGCGCTGGTGTTGACTTCGCACTACCATTACACACAGACTGTGATTGACCAGTCAGAAAGTCCTTTACCCAGTTTAATAGGTTTTCCCTTATCCCTGACTCTCGGACCTTGTAAAGTAACCGGTGGTGTTGAACACTATCAAAGGCTTTCTTGAAATCTATGTAAACGATATCGACCTTTGTTCCTGCGTCTAACGAGCGAGACCACTGTTCCGTTGAATGAAGCATATTAGTAAGGCAGGAGTGATTTCGTCGAAAGCCATGCTGAGAACAAGCAAAGAAATTATTTTCTTCAAGGAACTTCATTATGGATTTTTTGACTATTCTCTCCATGACTTTGCAACAAATGCACGTTAGGCTCACCGGCCGATAAATGTTTGCACTTGTTCTGGATCCACCCTTGTGAATGGGGTATATGTTCGCCACTTTCCAATCAGAGGGGAGAATGCCTCGGTCAAAGGACGACCTAAAGAGGTGCCAAAGCGGTTTGGCGAGTTCGCAAGCCAACTCCTTCAGCACTTTTGCCGGAATTTGGTCTGGGCCCGGAGACTTGCCCTCCTTAAGCGCTAGAAGTTCCTTCCGCACATCTTCTTCCGTGAAGTCAATGTTTTCTATTATTTCGTCGGTTGTCCCAGCAGGAGATCCAGCCTCGTCAAAGTCCGTTTCATCGGTGAAAACCGATACGAAAAACCGGCTTATATTTTCTGCCTTAGCGTCATTTTCCATGATATCCTCATTGTTTTCTCCTTTCAACACTGCGACCGTCTCCTTGTTCTTTAACCTACTGTTTATGTAGCTGAAGAGCACTTTTGGCTTATCGACGGCCCGTTCCATATCTCGCATTTCATACCCCTTCTGCGACCTGCGAATAGCCCACCTTACCTAGTTTCGCATTCGACGAAATTGCTCGTAATGGGATGGTTGTTTTGTTGTTGCATACCTTCGCCATAGTTTGTTCTTCCGGTTTACTTCTTTCTTTATATCCTGCGTTATCCAGGCAGGACGATTATTCTTTTTGACTCTCTTTGTCGGACAGTTTCGATGCATGATGTCTGTTACAACTCCTTTGAGAGTGTTCCAATCAACGTCTGGATGTCCGGAAAGAAAGTCATCCCAGTCCACTGCCGATAATTCCCTTCTCATGGCGGCAAAATCTCCTCGCCAGAAATTCAGTCTAGGCTCAGTCGTATTCGCTTGTTGGCTGCATGGGCGGTATTCCCAAAACAGCATGACATGGTCACTCTTACCGAGCGGTGTTATGGACCTAAGTTCGCCAGGGCTAATTGGGTCTTTTGTAAGGACGAGTTCCAGACAATTCGCTCTTTGGTCCTCTCTGATCCTGGTTGGGAACGCGACGTTTTGTACCAGAAAGAGATTAGCCGTTAGCTTCAAGAGCCTGGAATCGAAGGAATTTCGCGAGCCATCTACTAACAAATTGTTCCAGTCGACCATGGGTGCGTTGAAATCTCCGGTTATCAGTACCTCTTGGTTTTGTGACACCTGTTTAATTAGCCCAAACATCGCCTCGTCAACCTCATCAGTTTGATTGGGCGGCCTGTATACGGTCAGGAAATTCAAATTAGGTGCGCCACGCATCCTCAGTTTTAACCACATTGCTTCACAGTCGCCGGAGCAATCGGTTTTGTGTTCCGACGCGATGATTCCTCTCTTGACGTAGACCGCTTTTCCTCCTCCTTTTCTATGCAGTCTGTCCCGGCGAAAAAGTTGGTATCCCTCAAGTGTTATCTCGGCATCCAAGACTTCGGTCTGGAACCAAGTCTCTGTGATAGAAATGACATCCGGCTGCGTATCTGTTATCCATACTTTCAGCTCATCGAGCTTATGAAACAAACTCTGAGCATTTGCATAAAGAAAGCGGAGCTTAGACCGGGCAGATTCCCGAACGATTCTTGGGCCGAAGTTGATGGATACTTCGCGCGAGTTTTCGGGTCTACTGCTGTTTGATTGGACTGGATGTTAGTGTGTTGTCCGTCGTTTTCTCTGATCGGTTTGTCAGATAGGGGCGTTTTTTCCTTATTATCTGGTTGTTCGTTATGCTCAGTGTTATTGGTTGTTTCCAGAGGAATGAGATCCGAACATTTACGATTTTGCCATTCATTATTCTTAGGTTTTTCTCGCCGGAATTGTATCTTCTGAGGAGTTCGGCCTTGAGTTCCCTCCATTTCTCCCGTTCGGCCGGTGAGAAATCCCGCTGAAAACAAATTGTTGGGTGGGCATTTCGCAGTGCTGGTTTCCCATTCAACAGTAATAGTGCTTGTTCCTCACTTTCGAGAATAATTTTTAATGGTCTGTGATGGCCCGACTCGCCCTCCAAATCCTTAATGGGTCCTATCCTGAAAGCTTTCAATACGGTGATGTTCTCGTTCTCTTGTAATAGGGATTTGAGGTATTGCTGGAATAATTCTATATCGTGGCTTATTCTGTTCTTTGGGATGTCTGAAGAGGACTCAGGCATACCCTTTACAATGATGCATTTATTGCGATCAATAGGCCGCTGTCGTTTATTTTTATACGCACAGTTGGCATCCCGAAAGTTTTTGTTGTCATCAATGTCCCCTTCAGCGACAGTTGTCATGGTATAGCTACCACAGGGTTCCTCGTTTATCGAGGCTTCCTGGTCATGAGGTACCTCTTGCGTCAGTGAGGCATCTTCTTCTCTTCTGTGTGGACTCTGCTCTCCCCTGCTGGCGCTCTGACATACTTGGTCCTTTTGGGATGCTTTGAGACGTCTCCTGGCTTTTTGAGATGCCCTTCGGTTATTTTGCGCTCGCACATGAGATAGGGTCTCGGTTGCGATGGGATCCGTAGACGGGCTGTCTTCTTTTTCAGGGGCTAATACAGTTATTGAAGTCGTATTGGCCTTTTTCCGGTCATCTTCTGAACTTCCCATATCGCCATCTTTCTCCTTTCGGGTGAATAGTGAGGCAGTTTCATCAGCTTCTCCATCTCAAATCTTAAATTCCTTATATCCTTCTACATCTCAAAGATTTTCTGAAGAAGTCTAAAACATGACGTGCAGGTTTCGTCCTCGCATTTAACATCCAATAAAGTTATTAGACTCCTTGCGCGTTTGGCGGGAGGTGATTTGACAGCCGAAGACTTATCGCAATAGTCATTTGCACAGCGTCTTTCTGTTATTTTATTATTTTTCTCAACCCCTATGCTGCGCGTCAATGGCGTGGTGGTAGCGACAATGTTTGCGTCACTATTGTTCCCAGGTTCGAATCTGTCCCGAGGCAGGTTTTTTGCCCAATATCTGAAGGACCCTGAATCGACTGCCATTATTAAGCCAATAATTTTAAAACGTTTTAACGGTATGGAAACGATTTAAAGCGACACCAACGGTATGAAGTAAGTAGAAAACGACTCAGCCGTTATTGTATTTCGGGAATATGGCGGTGCGGCTGTCAGATGTGGTCGGAAGGAGACAGGTTTTCCGGACGAAACTCCCGTTGAAATTCTGTGAGGATCGAGATATTGCTATGAAGAATCGACTTGTTAATCCCGAGAGGCCGTCAGGGTGTCCAGGACTCAGGAGACTCGGAAAAGTTAAATCCCTCGGAGATCGAAAATTTCAAACCGAATTCAAAAGACGCGGTGCCCTATTCGGCAAGTCTGTATTCTCGAAGATCGATCTGGTCCGTGCTTTCCACCAAATTCCCATAGCCCCAGAGGACGTTTCGAAGACGGCCGTTACCACCCTCTTCGGCCTCTTTGAGTTCCTGCGCATGCCGTCTGGACTTCGCAACGCCTCCCACACCTTCCAAAGGTTTGTAGACAGAGTGCTTCGCGGCTTACCGTTTGTCTACGCCTATATCGACGACCTTCTGGTAGCCATCTCCACCACCGAAGAACACATGGAACATCTGGCAACGGTGTTTGACCGCCTTCAACAATTTGGCGTTGTTCTCAACCCGTCAAAGTGCGTCCTCGGTGGGCCCTCCCTAGAATTTCTCGGTCATCTGGTCGACTCCCACGGCATTCGGCCTCTTCCCTCAAAGGTTGCCGCCATTCGGGACTTTCCACCCCCTACCTCGAACCGTCAGTTGCAACGGTTTCTTGGTATGGTGAACTTTTATCGCCGGTTTCTCCCAAACTGTGCCGACACCATCCTACCTCTGATTAGTCTCCTCTCTGGTTCTAAGCACACCTTTGAACTTACATCAGCCGCACTCACGTCATTTGAGCAGGTAAAAGCCCTTCTGGCTGACGCCACCCTCCTGACTCACTTTCACGCTGATGCACCCATATCTTTGATGGTCGATGCGTCCAATGTTGCTGTTGGCGCGGTTCTTCAACAAAGTCTGCCGGATTCTACCGTGCCTTTGGCTTTCTTCTCCAAGAAACTATCCAAGGCCAAAACCCGCTACAGCACATTCGGACGTGAACTTCTCGCCGCTTATCTTATCAAATTGGCGCCCTGAATGTCACGTGAATGACACGTGGGTGGCGGTTGTACGATTGCATTGCGGGGTGGGCGCAGCTGAGACTTGTGTGCTCCGCGTTTGGCTTTGGCGCAGGCAATGCGCAGAGCCTGTCTTCAGTGAGTTCCGCCTGGTCGATCAGTCTCGGGCGAGGTCTCCCCAGTTGGCCGGATTGATTTGCAGACGCTTCAGGGAGGACTTTAGAGTATTCTTGTATCGACAGATTTGGCCTCCTTGGCGGCGAGAACCCGCCGTGACGATGTCTCCGTAGAAGAGTCGTTTGGGTGGTCGCTCGTCGTCCATGCGCGCCAGGTGGCCGCTCCAGCGCAGCTGCATTTGTCTCAGCATGGTGTAAATGCCGACTATCCCAGTCCGTTCCAGCTCATCAGCGTCGGGGATAGGATCCTGCCAGCTCAGTCTCAGTATGTGGCGGAGGCAACTGAGGTGGAAGTGGTTGAGTCGGCGTGCCTGCTTTGTGTACACCATCCAAGTCTCTGCTCCGTACAGCAACGTCGGGAGGATGACGGCCTTGTGCATCTTCAGCTTCGTGGTTAGTTGGAGACCATGACGAATCCAAACTGTGCTTTGGAGGCGGCCGAAGGCTTGAATGGCCTTGGTAATCCAGCGGACCACTTCATTCCCGATTTTCGTGCTGCGGGAAAGGGTGCTGCCTAGATCCGTAAAGTTGTCCTCCACTTGCAGTTGGGTTCCGTTAACGCTGATTTGTGACGCATTGTGAATTGTGTTGGGTGGCGGTTGGTGCATGACAACCGTCTTCGGCGTGTTGATGGTCAGACCGAAGTTCTCTCAGGCGGCGGAGAAGTCCATGCTCCTTTGCATGTCCTCTTCCGAGGTGGTGTTCACGGCGCAGTCGTCGGCGAAGAGAAGTTCGTGAACGGTGGTTGTGGATACGCGCGATTGGAAGTGCATGCGCCGTTGATTCAGGAGGTGACCGTCCGTCCTGTAGGCGATGCGGATCCCGGGGTGCTCATCACGGTGGGCGTCCATCAGCATGGCATAGAGCATAAGACTGAAGAGGGTTGGTGCCAGCACGCATCCCCACTTCAGCCGGTTGGTCACTGCGAATGCCTCGGAGACAGCTCCGTTGTCCGTGACTCGCGCCATCATACCGTCGTGCAGCTGACGCACCATCTGAGTGAGTATTATACCTAAACGCGCCAGTGAGATATGCGATTGTGTCGATTTGGAAAATGCCCTGATTTTGGAACAGACTTTCAGTTTTCATAGATTACAAAGCGAAATATCAGTCGGTTCAGAGAGTGATGACATCACTGATTGCAAAAACCCGGGTAGCGGGAAGGGCATTCAGCGTGTGCTGCAGTAAGTCCTCTCGTTGTTACGATGTAGCCCATTCCACAAGCCGGGCGTCGTGCGCGCCTTTTGCAAATTATGTGAATAAATTGAAGAGCGAGCTGTGTGCTTGCTGCGAGCAGGTTGAATCATCGCTGTTGTTCGGGGTTTCGTAAAGACGAATCCATCTGCAAAGATTATGCAAATGCCACTGTCCAGACTGATTCCACTAGCAGTCGTAGCCGCATTCGGAAGACAGCGAAATGGAAGCGTGTGTTGTGTAGGAAAACTTTTAACAGCATTTTCTTCGGTCTCCTGCTTCGCACACATACATAAATCAAAACAGGTATCGGCGTTCAGTTATGCAAACGCTGTTTCCCGGCGATCAAAACAACCTCCGGTGTTCAATCATGTAAGCGCTGTTTCGTCGTGTAGAAAAAAACATACCTTCACGTTTTCTAATGTAAACATTATGCTGTGTCTGGATTGAGACGCAGGGGCAAGGCTGGCTTTTGATTTGCTATCGCATGTGACATTGGGGTAAACAGGACGATGACGACGTCGTCATCAAAACAGATGATCTGCCCTAAAGCGATGAAGCGTTTGGACGAATGTGTGGGCGTTGTAGATGCTGTGGTTCGATTCATCTGGAAGTTGGTTTAGGTGCCTGTTCAACCACCTGGTAGGACTGGATTCGGGTGAGGCAATGAGTAGCAGTCAGTATTGGATCGTAAGCTTGATAGTTAGGATCTCATTGTAATCGAGTGACAGGACCTTGTAGATGCTGTTATGCGATCAACCTGGGAGGTGATTTAGGTGCGTGTTCAACCACCTGGTAGGAGTGGATTTGGGTGTCGTATCATAAGCTTGGGAATTCGGAACTCAATTGGAATATGGTCAGTCGAGTGACGCGTAGCAAATGTACACTTAGTGTACTTGGCCCTCTTCTAAATCCTCCCAGTGCACTGGATGTGGTAGCTATCTCAATATTACTTGTATTACGAACTAAGAAATTTATTGTTTTGGCGTCTAGAATTTCTAGCTGTGATTCAGACCCCAATGACAGTTCGCCAACGCAATTCCTCCGGAAACTTGCATGAATTAATCTCCTCTCAAACTAAGTCATCATGTATTTTTGCGTCACCCTCCTGTTTTCTTCTTCTTCGGTTTCCGTTTCTTCTTCTTCTTCTTCTTCTTCTTCTACTACTACTACTACTACTACTACTATTACTCAGTATCTGACAGGTATTACATCGAATGATGCCCGAGTAACAAATATGGGGAATCGCAGTGGACTCGACCGAATTCTTCATCTCCCGATGTCCATATTCAAAGCGTTCTTTACGTTCTATTGGGTAGATAGAATGCGTACCGATAAACTCGTTAATTTTTTTCATTTTGATTCGGCTTACTTGTGGGAATGTAGGTTCTGTGCCTTTGAAATGACAAGTTGTCAATCCAAGGTTTTCTTTCGACTAACTTTCGATTGATATTTAATAAAGCCCATGATTTGGAATTACTTCTGTCAACCAAAGAACATGGCAAAACAGGAGTAATTTGCCTTCAGGAGACGTGGTTGAATAGCCAAATTGACTCGGAACTAATCACTCCTTCGTCATTTTGTTGTTTTCTAAATGATAGACCATCTCCAACAAGCAGCAAGTCAAATTGGCGTCCTGAATGTCCGTTGACACGTGGGGGGCGGTTGTGCGATTGCATCGCGGGGTGGGCGCAGCTGAGACTTGTGTGCTCCGCGTTTGGCTTTGGCGCAGGCAATGCGCAGAGCCTGTCTTCACTGAGTTCCGCCTGGTCGATCAGTCTCGGGCGAGGTCTCCCCAGTTGGCCGGATTGATTTGCAGACGCTTTAGGGAGGACTTTAGAGTATTCTTGTATCGACAGATTTGGCCTCCTTGGCGGCGAGAACCCGCCGTGACGATGTCTCCGTAGGAGAGTCGTTTGGGTGGTCGCTCGTCGTCCATGCGCGCCAGGTGGCCGCTCCAGCGCAGCTGCATTTGTCTCAGCATGGGGTAGATGCTGAGGATTCTCATCCGTTCCTGTACATCGGGGGCGTCTGCGGCGGCAGCGATAGGAAGGTTGTCTAGCCGTTGAGCTAGCTCATTGCTGAAATGGAGATGGTGAGCAGGCAAAGACAACAAGGCAACATTCAACTTACCTGGGGGTCGCTTACCTTGTGGTCGCCTGCGAGCCTGTAGGCGAATACGCATCTTCGAGATGACGAGGCGATGGTCGGTCCACCCGTCAGCACCCGCGATCTCCTTCGTCACAAGCACGTCCCGCTGGCCACGCCTTCGGACGAGAACATAGTCCAGCAGGTGCCACTGACGCGACCGAGGATGCCTCCAGGTGGCCTTCTCTCGCTCCGACAGACAGTTTGGCTGTTGCCCTTTACGTACCCTCGTGGGGGACAAAATGTGCTGAGTAAAGAATAACCTGAGCGTTATGTCCAGTAGACGCTGGTCAAAAGTTGGATATGGACGAAGTGTGTAACCTGCACTCCAGTCAATAGGTGGTGAATTAAATTCTTCCATGGTCAAGACGTCCGACCAAACAGCAAATCTTATGACGGGCGTCAGGCATGGGACCGCTTCTTGGCATTCGATAGACTGTCAGGACTGCAAGGCTAGTAAGTCAAGTTGTTTCCAAAGTAACCGCAAATTTATCTGTTTTCTCTGAATGCATTAGTCCGTTCTTTGCGTACATGAGGGTGCCTTCTCTCTTTCTCTCTGATGTCCTGGTCTGTCACTTCTGAACAGCTGGTGTCGGGGCATTGCTAATTCACGGCCGTTCACACGTTGGAACAGTCAGGTTTCTGTCAGTGAAATTTCATCTGGAGATCGATCAGGGAGATGGCTCTTTAGCGCACCAGGTATTGATGCGGTCCGAACCTTCGTCAACAGCGTCAGCTGCGGGGTCATCTGGACCGGACGCCTCCAGATTGAGAATGCTAGGCGATGCCTGACTTAGTTGTTGCAGATGGCACTGTTGGGAGACGCCGTCCTATCCGACTCATTCCCATGCCGCTCTAACGATGAGCGCACATACCGTCCTATCGATCCGCCCACGCGGCGTGTGCTTGTTGAGATCGCGCCAGCCGACGGTCGGGTTGGAGGGGCGCCCAGCCACTCAGATGAGTCAGCAGACCGGTCGACATGCTAAGAGGTCAAGGGCATGATCTGATTGGCTCAAGTGCACGCTACCCTCAGGCATCCTATATCTATCCTTTATCATCAGATTTTGCCGTTAGGAGTTCGGCCATAGACGCGTGTTCTTCACCCATGCTGTTGAGTTCTCTTTTGGGTATTCGATTGCGAAGATTTGTAGGCCGGTCAACTACTAAGCGGTACGGCTGAACATAACAGACATTACAGTCTGTCTGCTGGCTTTTAGTCTGTTTGGAAAAAAACTCAGTGTCTGGAGTCTTTTATCCTAAAACTTCCAGAGGGAATCGACCCGGTTAGCTCTCTTCAAGCTAACAGATGTTTAAGAGGTCTGGGGTGTTGAATCTGACTGATTGTTTACTCGTCTTCTATGACGGAAGGCTTTCAGCACTTCAGTTGCCTCAGTGGGTTCCAAGATATAATTAATAAGACCTTCAAAGGGCGTTTGATCTGCTGAAATCCATTCCTTGGGAGTGTTAGCGTTCGATGTGGAAACTCCCGAATAAAGAGACGTTTCTCCCTGAATACTTCACTCGTATTTTTTGTTGATGTGTCGTTCTTTAAACGGAGCAGCTGTTCTTTCGCAGTTCTGTTGTTTGATCCCTGATTTGACCGACTTGTCAGAAGACGTTGACATGGAGAGCTGCGAACAATGGTTTGCGGATTCGATGATTGCGTAGATACTGTAGAGGAGTGTTCAGATGTTCAATCCCCCTCCCCCCATCAAGCTGGTTGAACTCCATGGCCAACACCTGGCATCCACTGCAAATCCTGCTTGCATGGGGATCGCCTATACAGTCGATGAGACTTTATGAAATGCATCGCGGTCCTAGTGAAGTGGCCTATCGGTCTGCACCGTTGGCCGCTATACCGGTGATCGGCGGATGAAGTCGATCTTGTGGGGCGTCTTCCGGGGAGAAGGGGGGAGGGGGGGTGGTGAAGAATTTTATCATGCTCTTCAGAGTCATGTAGAAGGGAAAATCTACTGAGGTGACGCTTTTCTATGGAGCGTCATCTGCTTAAGTGGAGTTTGCCGAAATACCTCGACAGCGCATAGCCTGGTGCACTTTTTTAGCCTCCAAGCAGTGACAGTGTGTACTCAACGCGTTGCAATCATCAGGTCAGATTCCCAGACAGAATTCCCCAGAGTGAGGGGTTTATTGTACACAGAATCCGGAGTTGCCCTCTCAGGCGGCAGAGGCCGCTGTCGAAGCTAGGACTGGTGTTGACTGCGTCCAGTCATGCCTGAGATTGGGGTGTAGGGGTGTCAGCGGTGGGTTCACGTGAAGGTCGTAGTGGTCGCTCACTTGCTTGCAGGTGAGACTACGCCTAGCGTCCACTTGCTGGCACTCAACTCTCACCTGTGGCTCCACGTAGCTGGGCTCTGCTCA
>CACRXP010000741.1:28352-41649 GCA_902702965.1 Spirometra erinaceieuropaei
GCACTTCCGTATGTCAAGAACGTTTCGGAAGCTGTCGGCCGCCTTCTCGCACCACTTGGGGTTGGAATGGCACACAGACCGGAGGCAACCATCAGGCGTCTGATCATGAAACCGAAAGACCCACTGCCACGGCTAGAAACGTGTGGAGTCGTTTATCGGATCTGGTGCAGTTGCGGACAAAGCAACTACGTCGGAGAAACCGGAAGACAGCTCCGAACGAGAATGGCCGAACACGCGGCAGCGGTGCGCAGAAATGACGCCAGCTCTCAAGTTGCAGCTCATTCGACGAGATCCGGCCACAAATTTAAATGCGATGAGGCCGAAATTCTCGCAAGAGGTGACAACCGAGTGAGCCGGGAGCTACTGGAATCATGGTTTACTGGCCCCCAGTCCATCAAAAAGTGCAACGATCTTTCCATTCAATTAAGCGTGTTGAGACTTCGTCTAGGCGGAGTAATTGGCCACGCGGGGAGCGCACTGGTGAACACTCTTCCCAACACCCGAGTCAACGCGTCAGATGGTCGAGCAATCATCACGCCAACATCCAACGCACGTGATGAAATTGCAACAATTATCGACTCGAATGTCGGCCATCAAGCAATGATCACACCAAGTGTGACAATCCCGGATGAAGGGGGAGAGCCGTGAACGTTCATAGGTATGCGGTAGCATGGCTACTGCATCCTATAAATACCGCAGCCCCTTGTGCAACAACCACCCGTTTCTGCAATTTTGTCTCTGATGATGGATTCGAGTAGGAATCCGAAACGTCAGGCTAATAAAGCTGTTGTCCCGGCGATCGTGTCTCCTTATTCAAGACTACTTCCTGGGACGCGGCTCTTCGCTTCTATTGGCAGTGAGGGGTTTATTGTGCACAGAATCCGGAGTTGCGCTCTCAGGCGGCAGTGGTTACCGGCGAAGCCACTGCGTCCAGTCGTGCCTGAGAGTCTCTGGGACAGTGGTGGCAGCCGCTTTTGTAGACTCGTTGGCCAAGCTCAAGTGATGTCCAGTCAGTGTGTGTTGCACTTTCCAGAGAAGGGGGTCGGTGGTGTTCAGGGGGGGGGGTCTGGGTCGAGTGATGTGTTCAGGGGACGCGTGGGTAGCTACGACACTGTGGACGCAGGTGTGACCGAGTTGAAGTCAGTCGAGTGGCTGCAGGTCAGTGCGTCTGAAACCGCCGCACACTGCGAAGGTGGGTGACCTTGACGCATGAGGATCTTGAAGATGGACGACAGACACAGCCATGATGGCAACAGTTCTACCAAGCTGATTAATCTGAATGCAGACTCAGAAGGCATTTTTCCTCCACAGATGTCTCAATGTGTCCCTCCAATCAGAAACAAAGTGGACAGTTTATTGACAGTAAAAAGGAGGGGGGGAGGGGAGGGGCATTCGGCGTGTGCTGCCGTAAAAGGAAAAATCAACGGGAATGAGGCCTCTCTTTGTGGCAGATTTGGTAAGATCACAGTTGGTAGTCAGACATTATACTTTGATACTGTCGACGTACGTACTTGTTATTAGTTGGTGCGCTTACCGTGTCTAGGGGACTTGTTATCAGTGAATGTGCTTTTACTGGTTTAGGCAGGTCGCCCGTTTCGGTCAAGCTGTTGGGTTTAGTGGGGGTTAGGGTTAGGCTCTCCTTGGTAACTTACCTTTTTCCCAGAAACTTCAGCATTCCTCTAACATCCCTTTCAGTTACCCCATATAACCCCCTTTCCCACCATTCCCGTACGACAGGGACCCGGCTGTCCGCCTCCCCATTCCTGGCTACCAACTGCGATCTAACCGCAGATTTAAGCGGTATATGGGGTTTGTCGAAATATCTCGAGAGTGGAGGGTCTGTTGGACGTTTTCACCTGTATCAGTAAATTGATAAACATTAAACTTTAAGCAACTCGGCAGACAGAATTTAAAAAACGATGACTCGGTCTTTTGCAAATTTTACCCAGAACGTCAATAAACAGCTTGAGAAAGGATTTTGGACAAAGCAGAGGATGGAAGCCAAGGTGGTGTTTTGCAGTTCCATTTTTTGAGGAAGGCAGCCGTTATCCGTGAAGAAAATCTGTTTAAAAATGTCCCTCCCGCGACTCAGAATCCGAATTTTGCACCCAACATGTGATGACCACGCTGATTGCAGAATGAGAAGACATTTTTCTTCAAAAATGGTCTTAATGTGGCCCCTCACATTCAAAAGCACAGTGGACAGTTAATTGACTGCAAAATCTCGTGTAGCGGGAAGGGCATTCAGCGTGTGCTGCAGTAAGTTCTCTCGTCGTTACGATGTGGCCCATTCCACAAGCCGAGTATCGTGTGCGCCTTTTTAAGATTATGTGAATAAATTGAAGACCGAGCGGTGTGCTAGCTGCACGAAGGCTTAATCATCACTGATTCGTAAAGCCACATCTTTCTGCAAAGGCGACTAACATTAGGCGTGCTAACTCATGAAGTGTTAACCGATATTCTGAAATGTGTTTTCAGCTGTAAAAGATTACTTAAGTATGGGTGTAAAATTTATCACCGCACAATATAATCAAATGATAATTCAGTTACTACAGGAGACGTAGATCGCAATGGTGTAGGGAAGTAAAATTGAGCCAGATATGACGGTTGCAAAAACCCGGGTAGCAGGAAGGGCATTCAGCATTAGCCGACGTAAGTTTGCAATTAGTTACGATGTAGCCCATTCCAAGAGCCGGGCCGCGTGCCTACGTTTTGCAATTTATGTGAACCAATTAAATGACGCGGCCCTCGCCTTTACTCCAAGAAACGTGAATCATCGCGGCTGTGTACTGAGTGTTCTTCGTGTTCAGCTCGGAGAAACCACAGCCGCAAACTGGCGGCATAGATCCGTCGCCAGCTATCAGACTTGTCGCAGATGTGTTATCTCGTGAAATGTTAGTCGAGGTTCTCAAATAAGTTTACGATTCGAAAGGATTACCTACATAAGTAGTGTTTTCTTAATAATCATGCAGCATGTAGCTGGGAAGGAATTTGTTCGAAAACTGGCGTCTTATTATGGAATTTAGCGGCATGATAATCAGTTTTCCAACCGCAGTTTATTAGTTTTTCCGAATCAAAAACGCATTTCGCAATTTCGGTTAACATTTCATGAGTTAGCTCACCTATTGTACGCCCTGGACTTGGCCGAAACCTCCATCACCCCTGGTTCCTCACCAAGACGGTCTTTGCTTTTGGTTGGACAGATTCAAACCATATCGATGGGTTTACTGGGTTTTATTAAGATAAATATATTTATTTGAAGGGAATGCATGTGCTTCACTTTCGAACATTGACGGCAACGCAAGGCGGGGAAGAAGATGGAGGGCTAATTGAATTGCAAGCGAAGCAGAGGGTCTAGATCAAAGAAGTGTTCTACAGTCGAACTCTGTTCTGTTTCACAGTTTCCTTCATGTGGGTGGAAATTTAAAACTGCATGGCGCAGGTGTGCGACGACCACGCTGATTGCTGATTTAGGAAGCCTTATTCTTCAGAAAATGTCTCAGTTTGGCCCTTCATCCAAAAACAAAGTGGACAATGGAGATCTCTTGCTTTTCAAAATGCTCATATATCCTTTAAAAGGCCGTATAATGCGGCATTCATGTTGTGCTGTTGTGCGATTAATGAGAGATGTAGTTTCGTTAGTTCGACCGTAGCAGCAAGGGGCGACAAGCACGGTGACTTGCGCGTGAACTAGTTTAAAGTACCAGCAGACTTGCGCAGTATCTACCACACTTTCCCTTCCCCATCCCCCCAACTGGACACAGTGGCAATACAGAGTGAGGAAGACCAGAGGCGAGGGATGGCGCAGGTGGCTGGCAGGGCGGGGCCCGCACCTAGGCGTGCCACCATACCCCGAACCGAAGGTGGCCAGCAAGTCGAATTGGCGTCCTGAATGTCCGTTGACACGTGGGTGGCGGTTGTGCGATTGCATCGCGGGGTGGGCGCAGCTGAGACTTGTGTGCTCCGCGTTTGGCTTTGGCGGAGGCAGTGCGCAGCGCCTGTCTTCACTGAGTTCCGCCTGGTCGATCAGTCTCGGGCGAGGTCTCCCCAGTTGGCCGGATTGATTTGCAGACGCTTCAGGGAGGACTTTAGAGTATTCTTGTATCGACAGATTTGGCCTCCTTGGCGGCGAGAACCCGCCGTGACGATGTCTCCGTAGAAGAGTCGTTTGGGTGGTCGCTCGTCGTCCATGCGCGCCAGGTGGCCGCTCCAGCGCAGCTGCATTTGTCTCAGCATGGGGTAGATGCTGAGGATTCTCATCCGTTCCTGTACATCGGGGGCGTCTGCGGCGGCAGCGATAGGAAGGTTGTCTAGCCGTTGAGCTAGCTCATTGCTGAAATGGAGATGGTGAGCAGGCAAAGACAACAAGGCAACATTCAACTTACCTGGGGGTCGCTAACCTTGTGGTCGCCTGCGAGGCTGTAGACGAATACACATCTTCGAGATGACGAGGCGATGGTCAGTGCAAACGTCAGCGCCCGCGATCGCCTTCGTCACCAGCACGTCCCGCTGATCTCGCCTCCGGACGAGGACATAGTCCAGCAGGTGCCACTGGCGCGAACGAGGATGCCTCCAGGTGACCTTCTCTCGCTGCAGCAGACAGAAAAACGTGTTCGTCAGGATGAGGCGGTGTTCTGCGCAGGTGCGGAGAAGCAGCAGACCATTGTCGTTGGAGCCGTGGAGACCGTGGGGGCCCAGCACTCCTCTCCAGGCAGTATGGTCTGTGTCGACGCGGGCGTTGAAGTCGCCAAGGACAATCAACTTGTCCGCCTTCGACACAGTCGCCAAGAGGGCGTGCAGGTCCTCGTAGAATTTGTCTCTTGCGGCGGCCTCAGGGCTGCTCATCGGCGGAGCGTAGGCGCTGATCATGGTGGCGAATTTGCCTCCTCGCCGGAGAGGCAGGCGGAGGCTCATCAGGCGATCGTTGATTCCCTGCGGTAGACAGGGCAGTCGTCCCACGATGTCAGTCCGGATGGCGAAGGCGACACCCGCGTCTCGTCGCTCTGCCCTGGGTCGACCACTCCAGAAGAAGTTGTAGCCGACACCCGCCTCCTCCAGTTGGCCTTGTTCGGAGAATCGGGTCTCGCTGAGTGCGGCGATGTCCACCTTGTAGCGCGCCAGTTCTCGTGCCACTAGCGCCGTCCTCCGTTCCGGTCGGTTGCTCCTCGGATTGTCTAAAAGGGAACGAACATTCCAGGCTGCCAGTTTGAGTGTATTTAAACAACCATTCCAGCCTTTGGATCGGTGGGAAGGAGGTGGGAAAAGATACAGCGTGTTGTTTCGATTTTGGATGTTTCGAACGTGAGTTTAGCTTTTGCAGTCACGATCAGCCTGCAGACGGCGTGAATCCCTAGCATTTGTCTAGGGCACCATTTCTAATCCCTACCCCCTCGCGGGGTGAGCATTGCCCTCCCTAAGTTGTCGCAGACGGCTGCCGAACTCTACTACGTACCCGGACCTGCCAACGACATCTCCGTGGGAGAGGAGCAGTGGGGAGCAAAGTAGAGACACCGAGCTTTCCCGTCCTTCTCAAAGCTAACCGGTTTCTGTAATTTAAACGGTATGCAGACAAATTTAGCAGAACGGTATTTAGCTTACAATAAGCACAGACGTGTACAAGCAGACGAAATGAAGCAGGCAAGAACGACATAAAGCAAAGGCAACAATAAAACGTCAACAAGAACAAACACAATCAAGTATACAAATGACAGGGCAGTGTTCGCTTACCTGGTGGGCACTTACATTGTGTTGCAGACGGAGTCTCGACGGGGAGATACCGAGAAGGTGATGCATGCAACTAGCAAAGACGAGATCCCGGTGGCAGCGAAGCACACATGGATACCCTCACCTGGTTTAGCCCGTCGGTTGAGGCGGTTGCCCGGGGTGTGACCGCCAAGCAGAACCTAGCCTCGGGAGCCACATGTGAGAGTTCGACGTCAGCAAGTGGAGGCTAGGCGTCGTCTGCACTACGACTGCCACGAGGAACCGCAACTGGACACCCCTACACCTCGAGATTTGGTTTAATTGTCTGTTCATCTACCATGTGAAACTGGATTTGTGTGAGACGATGAGATGAGCGATGCAATTCAAGTGTAAGGAACTCCGGCGCGCCTAACTACGTTGTACCGATGTCAGTTTTTGCATAATCCTGTTGCAGTGTGAGTAGTAGGATTTCAATTATCTGCAAGAGTCAAAGCGAATGTCAGTATGCGAATCGAAAACAATCTGCAAACGTTACTAAAACATAGGCAGTAATATTAACACGGTAATGAATGGTTATCACGGAGTGTCAGGACGATATTGGTCGTGTGGCATTATGGCGTGTAATTGTGTACTGAACCAGCTTTATCTTCAAAGACCAGACATATCGAGTCCTGAGGATTATTTGATCAACTGCTTTCTTATGTATACATTTATCGACGCAGATTTCCTATCCAAGGGAAATTTCTTCCAAGCGCTTCCCTTTTTACTCACTTCTTTCTAAGGCCTCTTATAGCCACTAGGGTCTCTGTTTCAGTCTCTTCCGTGAGTTCGGACAGTGATTTCTGAAAAAATGTGCAATAACCCACTGAACCAATCCTAATCATCGACAGTGTTAACAAAAAGGCTGATTCCTGGGTTATGTTGCCTATTCCAGTCTACGTATGATCGAATTCGTCGCTCCAAACTTTTCTTCCAGGTCTGATATAACACAGAATACTCACAGAACAGTTCAGCCTGATGGGGTAGATAATGCATCCGACTAATTTTGTCCATCGATTTCGTCAGCTCCCGATCTATCGTCGCACTAGAAGTCAGGTGACCACTACTCCCGCGCGTCAGAACGTGAGCACACCCAACCCCTAGGATAGCCAATCACAGGCGACCACAACTGCCCTTGACACCCAATAAACTTGTTAGGCTGGCACCGACGGACTCTCAGGTGAGGCTTATGCACTCACGCCCACGTCAGCCTAGCGATCAGACGTGCGCGGGACCACAAACTGTCCCGCGTCGGGGTTGCTCTACAGCCACCAGGCCGCTGTACAGAATACACTACACCTATCGGCGTCTTTCCCCTTCTCCACTAAAGCGGGACTGATACATGACTATTGTGGCACTCTGAGTACACTGTCACTTCTCAGACGCCACAGACACAGACAGTTTGGCTGTTGCCCTTCACGTACCCTCGTGGGGGACAAAATGTGCTGAGTAAAGAATAACCTGAGCGTTATGTCCAGTAGACGCTGGTCAAAAGTTGGATATGGACGAAGTGTGTAACCTGCACTCCAGTCAATAGGTGGTGAATTAAATTCTTCCATGGTCAAGACGTCAGACCAAACAGCAAATCTTATGACGGGCGTCAGCCATGGGACCGCTTCTTGGCATTCGATAGACAGTCAGGACTGCAAGGCTAGTAAGTCAAGTTGTTTCCAAAGTAACCGCAAATTTATCTGTTTTCTCTGAATGCATTAGTCCGTTCTTTGCGTACATGAGCGTGCCTTCTCTCTTTCTCTCTGATGTCCTGGTCTGTCACTTCTGAACAGCTGGTGTCGGGGCATTGCTAATTCACGGCCGTTCACACGTTGGAACAGTCAGGTTTCTGTCAGTGAAATTTCATCTGGAGATCGATCAGGGAGATGGCTCTTTAGCGCAACAGGTATTGATGCGGTCCGAACCTTCGTCAACAGCGTCAGCTGCGGGGTCATCTGGACCGGACGCCTCCAGATTGAGAATGCTAGGCGATGCCTGACTTAGTTGTTGCAGATGGCACTATTGGGAGACGCCGTCCTATCCGACTCATTCCCATGCCGCTCTAACGATGAGCGCACATACCGTCCTATCGATCCGCCCACGCGGCGTGTGCTTGTTGAGATCGCGCCAGCCGACGGTCGGATTGGAGGGGCGCCCAGCCACTCAGATGAGTCAGCAGACCGGTCGACATGCTAAGAGGTCAAGGGCATGATCTGATTGGCTCAAGTGCACGCTACCCTCAGGCATCCTATATCTATCCTTTATCATCAGATTTTGCCGTTAGGAGTTCGGCCATAGACGCGTGTTCTTCACCCATGCTGTTGAGTTCTCTTTTGGGTATTCGATTGCGAAGATTTGTAGGCCGGTCAACTACTAAGCGGTACGGCTGAACATAACAGACATTACAGTCTGTCTGCTGGCTTTTAGTCTGTTTGGAAAAAAACTCAGTGTCTGGAGTCTTTAATCCTAAAAATTCCAGAGGGAATCGACCCGGTTAGCTCTCTTCAAGCTAACAGATGTGTGAGAGGTCTGGTGTGTTGAATCTGACTGATTGTTTACTCGTCTTCTATGACGGAAGGCTTTCAGCACTTCAGTTGCCTCAGTGGGTTCCAAGATATAATTAATAAGACCTTCAAAGGGCGTTTGATCTGCTGAAATCCATTCCTTGGGAGTGTTAGCGTTCGATGTGGAAACTCCCGAATAAAGAGACGTTTCTCTCTGAATACTTCACTCGTATTTTTTGTTGATGTGTCGTTCTTTAAACGGAGCAGCTGTTCTTTCGCAGTTCTGTTGTTTGATCCCTGATTTGACCGACTTGTCAGAAGCCGTTGACATGGAGAGCTGCGAACAATGGTTTGCGGATTCGATGATTGCGTAGATACTGTAGAGGAGTGTTCAGATGTTCAATCCCCCTCCCCCCATCAAGCTGGTTGAACTCCATGGCCAACACCTGGCATCCACTGCAAATCCTGCTTGCATGGGGATCGCCTATACAGTCGATGAGACTTTATGAAATGCATCGCGGTCCTAGTGAAGTGGCCTATCGGTCTGCACCGTTGGCCGGTATACCGGTGATCGGCGGATGAAGTCGATCTTGTAGGGCGTCTTCCGGGGAGAAGGGGGGAGGGGGGGTGGTGAAGAATTTTATCATGCTCTTCAGAGTCATGTAGAAGGGAAAATCTACTGAGGTGACGCTTTTATATGGAGCGTCATCTGCTTAAGTGGAGTTTGCCGAAATACCTTGACAGCGCATAGCCTGGTGCACTTTTTTAGCCTCCAAGCAGTGACAGTGTGTACTCAACGCGTTGCAATCATCAGGTCAGATCCCCAGGCCGAATTCCCCATAGTGAGGGGTTTATTGTACACAGAATCCGGAGTTTCCCTCTCAGGCGGCAGAGGCCGCTGTCGAAGCTAGGACTGGTGTTGACTGCGTCCAGTCATGCCTGAGATTCTCTGGGACAGTGGTGGCAACCGCTTTTGTAAGCTCGTGGGCAAAGCTCAAGTGGTGGCCAGTCAGTGTGTGTTGCATTTGCCGAGGGGTGGTGTCCCAGTGGCTTAGGTTGCGGTTGCAGAGGGGGAGGTACGTTCAAGTGGCCGCATGGGCAGCTGCGGCTGTGCGGACGCAGGTATGCCCCAGTTGTCAGTCGTATGACTTGAGATCAGCGCGTCTGGAAAGGCTCACTGAAAAAGGGTGGATGGCTTGGAAGCAGCGAGGTCTTGAACAATGATGTCAGACCGGTCACGATGGCTGCCCACTGCAAAATCGGTGCTAGTTGGACGCACAGCTTATCTTAACAAGCAAACATAAGGCCGCAAGAGGCTCAATGAAAATCGGTCCAACGGATGCGCCCATTGTCCCATGTGCAGGTAAGTCCCGCCGACATAATTGTCCACATACATTCACAACTCATAAGAAAAAAATTAGTAATAAGCTCGACACAGAATACAACGTACAATAAACTATCATCGGGCAAACAATGGTGGCGAAGAGTCTCCGCGACACCGCGCTTAATTATAATAATCAAGCCGTAATCCGCCGTCCAAAGTCTTCCAATTCACAAGAACCAAATCCGATCGAGATTTATCTCCTAACTGCCGTAACATGATTTACTGTCATTATGTTCGAAATTGAGTTTGCGGGCTATGGTTACCTCTCAGGCCAACTTTAAGTTGGGCGATTTTGTGTTTTTTAACCACCCAACTATTTACATTTACGTCTAAGAGCGTCAAAGGCCACTAAATAGGCCAAAAGTAACATTTCCGCCAAAGAATAAACAGCGCTGATGCAGGAGTTGACACCGTCAGTGGACAGGTTGCTGTTAGACCGATTTCGACCTGGCAACTGGAACAGGGGAAAGTGCATGTCATTCTACGTAGGCAATATTTTCCTGCCCTCTAATGATGAATAGTCTTTTTCAGTCGGTAGGCCTGTACGGAACCTGACAGCGATCCCACTGGATCAGTCGGCTGAGATCTCCTGGGAAGCCCAATATCCTCCATTTGGAGACATTAAAGAGTACCGCGTAACGTTGGCAGGAGAGGGTGCAGTCTTCTTGAGCCTCCGCTACCCGGCTGATGTCACGCTTCCACAGAGCGTTCCAAATCTTCAGTCAGGCGTGCAGTACACTCTGTCCGTCGTGACCGTAAATAAGGCCGAAGGTGTCTGTGCAGGGAGCGGTGGTCTGAGCACCCCAGTGACGGTGGCCTTTAGAATCCCGCAAGAGGTTTTTATGCTCGTTAAAAAGGCAGCTTTGGGTGTCTTCTCATTAAACAAATAACAGCGTTCGTCAAACACCCCGGAACTTGAATTTTATGAGGTGCGCCTATTTACCTGCAAATCCACTGAAAGTACCATGTACAATTTCCAACTAATTTCATATGCGGATGAAGGCATTGATGAGGACTGACTGATCATTGATTAGGCAGGTTATGAGAGTAATCGTGTAATTGTTAATAAGCATTATCGACCCACGGTCCGATTGGGATTGTAGCTGCACAGTAGTGAAAATGCGTGTGGTCTGAGCGTTACCATAATCAGGGCAAATACTAGTGCTGGAAGGAGAAGACAGAAGGCATCAGAATGAGGGGTTTATTGTACACAGAACCCTGAGTTGACCTCAGGCGGCAGTGGCCACTGGCGAAACTAGGGCTGGTGTTGACTGAGTCCAGAGGTGCCGGAGAGTCCCTGAGACAGTGATGGTAGCTGCTTTTGTAGGATTGTGAAGCAGCCTGAAGCGATGTTCAAATAGGGATGTGTTGCACTTTCCGGAGTAGGAGGTCGGTGCTTTTCAAGTGGAGTATACTGCTGGTTGCAATGGGGGGAGGGGGAGTGGGTCGAATGATGTGTTCAGGGGACGCGTGGGTATCTATGACACTGTGAGTTGAAGTCGGTCGAGTGGCTGCCGGTCAGTGCGTCTATTAATTCACGAGACTTGCTGCTCGCGTCCCGCTCGCAACTGGTCTCTGATTGGTTGGCTGCAGTCGTAGCAGGAAGTTTCCCACGGCCGCGCAGGAGTTAGCGTACGCTGATATGCTATCGATTTTTATCGATAGGACGGCGCGCCTGCTTTCGCATGCTCGCACCTGGGCGTCACTTCCTGCCTTGCCACGCCGCTGAGCGTACGCATTTCTGTCCTGTGCTTCACCTCATCCTGGACTGATTAATTAATAAGCAACTGACTTAAAGCAGCTCGGCAAGCAGAGTTTAAAAAATAACGTGTGGGCAGCCACGACACTGCGAATTGAAGTCGGTCGAGTGGCTGCAGGTCAGTGCGTCTGTAACCGCCGCACTGCGAAGGTGGATGACCTTGACGCATGAGGATCTTGAAGAAGGACGCCAGACAGAGCCATGATGGCAATATTTCAACCTAACTGTGGTTAAGGGATCGTGACCAGGCTGAGTGCAGATTCAGAAGGCACTTTTCTTCCTAAGATATCTCAATGTGTCCCTTCATTCAAAAACAAAGTGGACAGTTTATCGACAGCAAAAACGAGGGTAGTGGGAAGGGCATTCGACGTGTGCTGCCGTAAAAGGGAAAATCAACGGAAATGAGGCTTCTCTTTGTGCCAAATTTGGGAAGATCGCAGTTGGTAATCAGACATTATATTTTGATCTTGTAATTAGTAGGTGCGCTTACCATGTCTAGGGAACTTGTTATCACTAGATGTGTTCTTACTGAGTTAGGCAGATCGCCGGTTTCGGTCAGGCTGTTGGGTTTAGTGGAGGTTAGGGTTAGGCTTTGATTGAGTTTTAGGATTAGGATTTGCGTTCTAGGGTCAGGTTTCAGTGTTAGGGATAGGGTTTGGGTTCCCGTTACGGTTAAGGTTAGGGTTAGGGTCGAGGTTAGGGTTAGGGTAAGGGTAAAGGTTAGCGTTAGGGTTAAGGTTGAGGTTAGGGTCAAGTTTGGGTTAGGGAAAGGGTAAGGGTTAGGGTAAAGGTTAGGGTCAGGTTTTGGCTTAGGATTGTGGCTAGGATTTAAGTTTGCGCTGGGTTTTAGTATTTTTGTTACGCTTCGGTTTTGAGGCATAGGGTTAGGCTTTGCAGTTGCGTTTGGGGTTGGATTTTAGGGTTAAGAGTAGGGTTTAAATTTCTGCCATTATTCCACCTACTTAAAACTTCCCAACACTTTCCTTGGTAAATTTCCTTTTTCCCAGAAACTCCAACATTCCTCTACAACTTCCTCAGTTACCCCATATAACCCCCTTTCCCACCATTCCCGTACGACAGGGACCCGGCTGTCCGCCTCCCCATTCCTGGCTACCAACTGTGATCTAACCGCAGATTTAAGCGGTATATGGGGTTTGTCGAAATATCTCGAGAGTGGAGGGCCTGTTGGACGTTTTCACCTGTATCAGTAAATTGATAAACATTAAACTTTAAGCAACTCGGCAGACAGAGTTAAAAAAAGGATGACTCGGTCTTTTGCAAATTTTACCCAGAACGTCATTAAACAGCTTGAGAAAGGATTTTGGACAAAGCAGAGGATGGAAGCCAAGGTGGTGTTTTGCAGTTCCATTTTTTGAGAAAGGCAGCCGTTATCCGTGAAGAAAATCTGTTTAAAAATGTCCCTCCCGCGACTCAGAATCCGAATTTTGCACCCAACATGTGATGACCACGCTGATTGCAGAATGAGAAGACATTTTTCTTCAAAAATGGTCTTAATGTGGCCCCTCACATTCAAAAGCACAGTGGACAGTTAATTGACTGCAAAATCTCGTGTAGCGGGAAGGGCATTCAGCGTGTGCTGCAGTAAGTTCTCTCGTCGTTACGATGTGGCCCATTCCACAAGCCGAGTATCGTGTGCGCCTTTTTAAGATTATGTGAATAAATTGAAGACCGAGCGGTGTGCTAGCTGCACGAAGGCTTAATCATCACTGATTCGTAAAGCCACATCTTTCTGCAAAGGCGACTAACATTAGGCATGCTAACTCATGAAGTGTTAACCGATATTCTGAAATGTGTTTTCAGCTGTAAAAGATTACTTAAGTATGGGTGTAAAATTTATCACCGCACAATATAATCAAATGATAATTCAGTTACTACAGGAGACGTAGATCGCAATGG
>CACRXP010000741.1:45907-62630 GCA_902702965.1 Spirometra erinaceieuropaei
AGCCTGATGGAGGTAGATAATGCATCCGACTAATGTTGTCCAGCGATTTCGTCAGCACCCGATCTAGAGCGCTTCAGACGACGTTAAGCCATCTGCGTCTGGCATCCACGTCGCACTAGAAGTCAGATGACCACTACTCCCGTGCGTCAGAACGTGAGCACATCCAACCCCGAGGATAGCCAAATGCCCTTGTCACTCAATAAACTGATTAGGCATGATTTTCACGTGATACTAACGCACGCACGCCCACGTCAGCCTAGCGCACGGACGTGCGCGGGCCTAAATCCTGTCTCGCGTCGGAGTTTGCTATACGGCCACCAGGCCTCTGCACAGAATACACTACTCCTACCGGCGTCCTTCCCCTTCTCCTCTAAAACGGTACTGATCCGTGATTATTGTGGCGCTCTGAGTACACTCTCACTTTTCAGACGCCACATACACAGACAGTTTGGCTGTTGCCCTTCACGTACCCTCGTAGGGAACAAAAAGTGCTGAGTAAGGAATGGTTTGGGCGCATGTACAGTAAATGCCGATCACTAAGAGTGTAACCTGCACTCCAGTCAATAGGTGGTGTATTAAATGATTCCATGGTGAAGACGTCAGACCAAACAGCAAATCTTATGACGGGCGTCAACCGTAAGGCCACTTCTTCACGTTCGATAGACTGTCAGGTCTGCAAGGCTTGGTGAACCAGGTAGTTGGATAGTAAGTCAAGTTTTTTCCAAAGTAACCGCACGTTTATCTGTTTTGTCTGAATGCATTAGTCCTTTTTTGCGTACCTTAGTGCGCCTTCTCTCTCTCTCTCTGATGTCCTGGCCTGTCTCTTCTGAACAATTAATGTCGGGGCATTGTTAATTCACGGCCGTTCACATGTTGAAACAATAAGGTTTCTGACAGTGAAATTACATCTGATAGATCAGAGAGATGGCTCTTTAGCACATCAGGTATTGATGCGGTTCGAACCTTTGTCAACAGCGTTAGCTACGCGTTGATCCGGATCGGACGTCTCCAGATTGGGAATGCTAGGCGGTGCCTGACACGGTTGTGGTAATTGACTAAATTGCCTTCTCCTTCGCTGGGCCTATTTATCCCGTCTCCAACTAGTAGATGACATGACAGCCTCTCTGTTTTCGAGATTGGAGACCATTTGTTCTAGAACGCCTGGAGGGAAGCAGCCTAGTTAGTTCCCTTGAGGTCAGCATAAAGTTGTGCGGTCGGGATCGTGTTGATTCTGACTGATTATCTGCTCATTCCCCAGGACGGAAGGGTGCCATCACTTTAATTGTCTATGTGGTGGATGGAACTGGTCTTGCGAGATGTCTCATGCTCTTCGAACTTGTCTAACAAGGAAAATCATCCAGGTAACTGTTCGTATGGTGTTTTCCGAAACATCTGAGGAGTGGAATGCGTGGTGGACGCATTCACCGTGATAGCAATCACTTACGAATCGAGACTCGCTGCTCGCGTCCCGCTCGCAACTGGTCTCTGATTGGTTGGCCGCAGTTGTAGCAGCAAGTTTCCCACGACCGCGCTGGAGTTGGCGTACGCTGATATGCTATCGATGTTTATCGATAGGACGGCGTGCCTGCTTTCGCATGCTCCCACCTGGGCGTCACTTCCTGTCTTTCCACGCCGCTGAGCGCACGCATTGCTGTCCTCTGCTTCATCTTATCCTGGACTGATTAATTAATAAGCAACTGACTTAAAGCAGCTCGGCTAGAAGAGTTTAAAAAATAACGACTCGGTTTTTTGCTGATTTTGCTCGTAATCATCAACAAACAGTTTGGGACCGCATTTTGGACAGGTAGGTTGTGTAGACAATGCGGAGATTTCGGCAGGAAGATGAAGATTGTGGGAAATCGTTCCGGTAGTACGATAATTGTCTCGATCTGACGTTCCAGAGTCCGATTTTGGTCTGAGGCAACCGCTTTCCGTGAGGAGAATGTGTTTGAAAATGTTCTTCCTGCGACTCAGAATTCGAACCACAATACAGGGCTGCGAGGATGAAGCTGATTGCAGATTAAGCAGACATTTTTCCTCAAAAATTGTGATAATGTGGTCCCTCACATTCAAAAGCGAAGTGGATAGTTTATTGACTACAAAAACCCGGTTAGCGGGAAGAGCATTCAGCTTGTGCCGCAGTAAGTCCTCTCGTTGTTACGATGTAGCCCATTCCACAACCCGGGCGTGGCGTGCGCCTTTTGAAAATTATGTGAATAAATTGAAGAGCGAGCTGTACGCTTGCTGCGAGCAGGTTGAATCATCACTGATTTGCATGAACTGTGGGGTTTCGAAAAGTTGGGTCCTTCTGCAAAGATGATATAAACTGCAAAGTTCTGAAGAACTCTACAGCGGAGTTTAAGAGAACTTTTCCCCTACTTTCTGTATAATAATCGGCCCGAACATATAACGGGCAATTTCTCCCATGAAATATCAGTTCCGAGCTTTACAACATAATTATTGCTATTTTGGACACTAAAATATATTTTCAATTCTGTCTTACTGACACCTAATATTGGAGCTTGTAGCGGGCAGCCATCATCACCGGTCTGGCGTCATTGTTCACGACCTCGCTGCCTCAAGGTCATCCACCCTTTTACAGTGAGCCCTTCCAGCCGCGCTGACCTGAAGTCACACGACCGACAGCTCGGGCATACCTGTCTCCGCATAGTGGCAGCTGCCCATGAGGCCACTTGAACGTGCCACCCCCTGCAACCAGTAAAACAAGCCACTGGGGCACCACCCGTCGGCAAATGCGCCACACACTGACTGGACACCACTTGAGCTTGGCCCGCGAGCCTACAAAAGCGGCTTCCACTACTGTTCCAGAGACTCTCAGGCGTGACTGGACGCAGTCAACACCAGCCCTGGCAACTGCCGCCTCAGAGTTTCTGTATACATTAAGCCCCTCACCCTGGTGCCTTCCGACTTCTCCTTCCAAAATAGGATTTGGCCTGGTGGTTGTAGCGCTCAGAGCACTTACTGACGCCGCCTAGCCGCCACAAGCTCCATGTCGCCCTTCCTATCTCTTATCGAACAACGGTCCTTCGCGTATAGAATATTAACAAGACGGGGGATTGGCTTTATGGTAAACAAATGTATCTGTGGTGATCATAGGTACCTACATGTGAACGGAAATTTTTTGAACAAAATTCTAATCATAGAGGGAATGGGGCAGTTATATTAAACCCTGCCAATGTCGTTACACTAGCAGCTGCGTTCGAGGAAGCGAGTTATTACTGCTAAGTAAGAAGTGGAATCTTTTGGACTGACGGATCGAATCCTCAAATGAGAACTGTAAAGCAGGGGCAGGAGAGCAAGAATTCGACTACTGAGTCCTGACCGCGAAAATCTGACGATAAAAGGTGCATACAGAAGCGTCCAGGCGGGCTTCGAATTCAGCCAATCAGAGCACGACCTTGAGCTGTTAGCAATCCGACTCGATTTCTGACTCATTAGAGTGGCTGGCACGGTATCAACACGCGCAAGCCCTGTGGGCAAATCAATTGGGCTACGTACGAGCGCGTTGTTTTGTGTAGTGTCCTTACACTAAATTCCGGGACGGGAACCTGATCTCCGTGACTTTACCCATAAAAATAATCTACACCTTAACCCGGAAATTAGCGCAGGGCAACCCGTATTACGCGTGAGGCAAGGGGTTCTTTATTCCCATATCATACCTTCCTCTGTCCTGCGAGACAGTTCTTCTGCTTCTCCTGTGGCCCTTATTGCAAGTGGATCTGTCGAGCTTCGCATGATCCTCTATGGTACTCTCATGCGCGTAGGCACTTTTCAGCCGGTTCTTCTCGGAGTGTAGGCCGCTGGGTTTCCTCATATGCAAACTAGTACTGCGTCAGGCCGCTGCATCGACGTAGGACAGCCCCGCCGAAATCTGCAGGCGGCATCGACCCGGGGTTCCCCGGCTTTATTGGGGTCCACAGGATGCTCAGGATCAATCATGTGTGCGAGGCTGGAAGAACATGCATCAGCCGGGTCGGGACTCGGTCGAGAGCCCCATAGGCAGTCACATAGACGCCAGTAAAATCGACTTGTCGAAGGCAAGAGTCTTCAATTGTTCTTTGTGTCGGTACGGAATGTACAGGTTTCCGCGCGTCAAGGAACTTGTCGCAATAAGTAATGTAACGGTGCAAAATGAACAGTTTAATTTTCGTCAGGTCAGCACGGGGCATCTCATCAGCATATGTAGAACCGTTTCCAGATGCAACTGTCTTGCTCTGCCCAACATCCTCGTTTCCACTTCCGTCTGGCTCATGCTAAACGCAAGTGGTTTGATTTGTGGGATTGATCTGGGTTCCTGCATTCACCTGTCCGGTGTCCTTCGCTTAGGAGTGCATTTTCTTCAGCTGTTTTCGCTACTGGTGCGTCACATAAACTTCTGTGCTTACCGAATCATTCACTTGCTGGCTCCGATTTCTACAGATAATGCAAAAAACCAGTACTGTTTGTTGGATGTCCATGCGTTGCGAAATTTAACTTAGCACGGGCGCACCCAGTCATAAGGATAACCGGCGCTAAGTATGTTCTCACGTCTTCTAAAGTCATCCACGAATGCAATATCCCTATTTTGGCACCTATGCGACAGCATATCTGCATGGTGTTGCTGTGACCCTGATCCGAACACGCCTGTCACAACGCTGGACCTCTCGCGAGTGTCAGCATGTGCGCACCAGGGCTGTCTGGCATTCGCCAACGTGGCTATCCAGCTGACCAATCAGATTCAAGGCCGTGTCAGACGTGCCCATGTTTGAGACGCATTGACGAATTCCCTGCCGGGCACCTGGAACGCCTCTGTCCCGGCACGGGACGTGCACTTGTCCGGCTGATAACTCCCTCCAACCCCTCTTCCATTTATTCTGTACAGGACACATCCTCCTCCCAACTGGCGTCCACCTTCTCTTTCCATTTGGAACCGGGTCTGGAGGTCGTGGTAGCCAGGGTTTCACGGACGACGTAGGCTGTTGTGATAGTGTCTACCGTGGTAACTATTACATGAGCACAACCCGACGAAAAAAGAGGCAGCTTCTCGCCGTCTTCACCATTGGGTTCCTAACCTGTTTTCATCAAGGCCCTTGACATCAGTCATGTAAGCTCGTCATACACCCTGAAATCTTTTCTGAGCACAAATCCTAAGGGATATTCATAAGAATTACAAGCGGATCTGTCCAGATTGGCATGATCCTCGATGGTACTGTCATGCCCGTAGGCATTTTGCAGCCGGTTTTTCTCGGAGTGTAGGCCGCTGGGTTACCTCATATGCAAACTTGTACAGCGTCAGGCCACTGCATCACGTAGGGCAGCACCCGCCGAAATTTGGAGGCCGCATCGACCCATGTAGAAGCCGGGGTCCCCAGCACCTCGAGCGTGTGCTCTCATCGATTGTAGTAAAAAATCAGAACGGAGGAAGACTCGTCAGTCTTAATGGAGGACAAACGAACGTTGAGGGCAAAGCGAAAAAGTAATAGGGGATAGAGGACATGGATTATTGGGAAGAACTGATAGTGGTCGACGTCCACGTTCTGCGAAAGTCGTGTTGTTTTTTGTGGACGATGCGAATACTGCCATCTTGAAGTATATTTTTAATTCGGGTTGGCTGCAGGAGCGTCCAATGTGTCGAAATGTAGAAAAATATGGACCCCCGTTGGAGGACAATAATTTAAAACGCGCGCGCATCGGTTGGAGAAGACACCTAGCGACCGTTTGGCACTTAATTTGTCACTGCGAGAGTTCATAATGAAGGTAGTCTGTGAACGCCATGGTTTGGATGTGCTACGTAACGAGCGTCAGATACAACAACCGAAAGACGCCCAGCTGCGGTAGAAAAAAATTTCTAAGTCCTTTATCGGATCCCATAGTTGCGAACAAAAAAATCACGTCGGACAAACCAGAAGACTGCTCTGAACTGAAATGGCCGAACACACGGCATCAGTGCGGAGAAATGATGCCAACTCTCAGGTCGCCGCGGGCCATTCAAAGAAACCTGGCTACAAACTGAAGTTCGATGAGGCCCAGATTCTGGCGAGGAGTGAAAAATACGTGAGCTGCTAGCTGCTTAATCCATGGTTCACTGCCGCCCGCCCCCGTCTATTAAGTAGTTCAATGACCTTCCCCATCCATATTGGGTGCTGAGACTTCGTCTAGGTGGAGCAATTAGCCACGCGGGAGCGCTCAGGCGAAAGCTGTTCCCAACGCCAAGGTCGGTGGGCCAGATGATCGAGACATCGCACCAACATCCAAACATCAAAACATGTGCAACAGTTCCGGATAAAGGAAAGAGTTCTGAATTTTCGAAGGCATGCAATAGCATGGCGACTGCATTCTACTCATATTGCACACGTATCTGCTATTTGCTAATAGAAGCGAAGTGGCGAGTTCCAGGAAGAAGTCGTGAAGAGGGAGACAGAATCGCTGGAACAGGAGCTTTATTAGCCTGAGGTTTCGGCTTCTCACTCGAATCCATCACCAGAGACAGAGTCGGGTAAGGGTGGTGGGTTGCCCACGTGTTGTAATATCTATAGGATGCAGTTGCTAGGCCGCTACATGCCTATCACAGTTGGCAGCTCCCGAGTGCATCAGAGATGGACTGGCCAGGTGTTGAAATATGCAGTTGCCATGCCGTTACTACGCGTCAAGATTATCGGCCCCCACGCTTATCGCACGCTGTCGAGTGGCTGACTGCCGGATTTCGTCATCCGTTTGGACTCTTGGGTGATTTGACTATTGCCTCTGATGATGGGTCCGAGCAGGAATGTGATATGCCAGGCCAATAAAATCCTTGTTCGGCCTAATTCGTAACACCAGCCACTGCGAGCCTGCAGTGAAGACCGTGCTGAGAGTGTGTCATTCTCTTGTCACTGGGTGGATGCTCCTATGCTACACACGCAACTCGAGTGCGACTCCAGTCTGCACGCACGTGAAACCCCACCCAGCCACCAACTCCCTCCCTCCGCACCAGATGAGTAGTTTTTACTGCCAAGCGATGCATCTAGGCTTGCGTGGGACTGCTCGTGACTGACATTTCGTTTGCGATCGATGCGTCTAGCCCTAATCTAATGATAGCATCATTCGCCATGACGTAATGCAGAACTGCAGGTTTGTAACCAATTTTCGGGTAACGTCGTGCCACGCGTGGAGGTAAATGCTGCGCAAGTCTGCCATCAGTATAATGTAAATCATTTTGTCATGACTGTCGTCCAGTCAGCACTGAATTGTCTGTCATTTTGACAAAGAAGTCATCCACTGAAGTCGCCGAGATTGTCGTTTGTTGTGCTCTTAACGTTGGAGTCTTCAGGAAAGTTCGGTCACCAAGCCGACCTTCGAGCTCCAAACTAGTTAAATGTTTAAGTTTTCTGTAGTATTGATGGTAGGGCAACAAATGCCGTCTGCTCTATGGCCTCACAGCAGCGCTCCATACTATTTGTTTACGGATACCTCTGACTGGACGGCTGTCGTGTGAAATCTCTGCTTATAAGAAATCCTGCAATCGCGTTAGTACTCGACAAACCCTGGTCCCTAAATATATCTCCTGAATGTTGGCTGCAATATACGCACTATCCTGTCAGTATGCCGTGTTTACAGGAACTTCTGATAGGTTGTGTTTTTTGAGGATAGGATTGGTCTCAGGACTAAGACTGACTGGTATCCAGTGTAGGAGGTATAGTCGTGTTGGCCAAATGCCATAGTTCACGTACACATGCCCTTTGGATATTTATTTGCGAACTTTACTCAAAGGACTGTCATTCAAGTTATTCTACCTGAGCCATTTTATTTGCTGGTTTTTTCGCATGGACATACGAAACCCCGCGCATCCGCCTTCGTCCGCACCAGATGAGTACTTTTTACTGCTAAGCGATGTACCTAGACTGGCGTGAAACTGTTTGTGGTTGACTCTCGGTTTGTGAATACTACGCACGCAACCTTAATGCAATGAGAGCAACATTCGTTTTGACGTAATACAGAACTACAGATTCGCAATCAATTCACAGGCAATTTATCACTGACAACTGATTCACCGTGTACCTGAGTCTGCCCATTTTTTAGAAAAGCACAAAATCCTGGAAACGTCAAAGATAACTGTTATTTAGTAAGTTTCGTTTCTAGACGTAAAAGTGTCTTCTTATACATCAAAACGGAGTAAATATCAATGCACAATTAACATAACGATCAAACATAGTGTTTTTTTCTGTGAATTCCACATATAAGTATCGTGTAAGAATTAGTGTAATCTCATGTTTGATGGTTTGTCAACAGCCTTCAGTCGGAGTATAGATTCCAAAACAGTTTGTGGACATTTCGCGGTGTTTTTGAATTAGTTGGGCTGATTTAGATGCGGTTCAACAAGAGAAAGTTGATTTTGCTTGATTTCGCCGATGGGGGCGTCTTAGGAACAAAAATGTACATAGCGTCACATGTTGCCAGGCCAATCGGTGACCAGTGAATTTCGATAGAACTGATAGGCGTAATCTTAAACATATTATTTTGTTGTAGGGGACGCACACCGATCGTTCTTACGGAACTCACTCGTTCCGTCGTGCCTTACGGGCACTCTCTCTCAATTTTAAACATATTACAGTACGTGACCTATCTCATGAAATCTGAAAATGGAAACTGATGAGAGAATTTCTAGACGCCTTTAACGTTGAGCATTTTGTTCGCTCTTCCACTTCCTTCAATAAAATGCCCTTTTCTTGTGCATAAATTGTGTTTACGTAATTATATCAAGTAAAATATCTGTAAATGTTAGCGAAAATGGACGTTGGATGACATTCGTGTAATTTCCTATACTAATACATGTCTTAGACTCCGGTTACGCATCTGAGCGGCTTTTTCATTGAACGGATATTAAGTTGCCCATTAGAGTTTTAATAAACAGGTTTGGCCGGACTATAAATTTTATTTTAAATTCGATCATAGCCATGTTGATCCACCTGCTAACACAAAGGATATTTTAGGAAAACCAGATGTTTTATCAGTTCCATCTACGGAGTGCAGTAATAAAGCACTTCTTAAAGAGGTAACTTACTACCGGAAGCTTTTAAACTTGTGGTTAATCAACATAGAAATCGGACTCGTGAAATGGTGTCGGTTTGCGAGTGATAAGCAATAATTCGTAAATTTGGACACATTTCATGCGTTAGGTCACTAACTGTATTTTTTGGTAGGGGCGCTCACCGATCGTTCTTCCGGAACTCACTCGTTCCGTCGTGCCTTACGGGCTCTCTCTCGAGCCCAACCAGCAGCCGCACAGCGGCGCATGATATAGGCAGTATGTTATTACCGACAAAGACAAGGGAGACTTGAATGGACATTTCTGGCGTATTAGATGTCGTTAGCCAGTCATACCCAAGAGTCGAACCCCTCGCAGTTGTGTCATGCAGAGGCAGAGTATTGGCGAAACACGTGTCTGGGCTGTCAGTTAGTACCTATGTCCAAAGTACGGCTTAGTATGTTTGATACATACATTTCATACTACTTGTGGTAGTACTCGTTTGTTGAATTGGCATTACGTGGTTATTCTACAGTAGTCGATTGTCTTCGACTCTTGGGCTCGTGGCCCAGTGGTTAGAGACGTGGACTTCTAACTACCAGGTCGCTAGCTCGAGCCACGCGCGTTTCACACTTCGAGATTGGGTATGACTGGCTGACGAATGCTATTAAGCCAGAAATTGCCATTCCAGTCTTCCCCGTCTTTGTCTGTAATAACATAGAGCCTATATTATAATCAGAACTTTTTCTTCTGTTACATTAACGTGTAATTTTAGTCTCTTCTGGATAACGTTGCATTTCTGATCGGCCTTGAATTATTGCTGATTTTCAGTTTTGTCATCCGATCGCCCATAAAGACAGATTCTGTAACATGCTTCTGTTAAAAACCCAATAATAAGATATTTATTAGAGGTCGTTATTGAAACAGCGAGTGTTTGGACTTTATTCTTCATGTAGGAGGTCGTTTGAGATAAATTTGAAGACTCACTAAAGCATGAAACTTCATTGTCGAATAAAATAGCCGTCCACAACGAAAGTCAGCAACTCTCTATAATAAGTTACCTCTTTAGGAAGTGCTTTATTACTGCATTCCGTTGACGAATTTCTGTGTAATTTGCACTTCTGCACGGTGAGGTCAAGAAAAAATATGATAATTTTGGCCGTTTCTTTCACGTTCCGAAACCCTACTAATATGTTTTAACCGTAAACGCAAGATTATACCTTTATCTATATATTGCGGCCATTTGCATTGTTTTTGCTCGCGTTTAGACTCCGTTCTTCGATTATAAATGCACGAGAGTGCTTCCACATAAATACTGATATTCTGCTGAAACTGCTCATGTTTTGCGCTTTCCATTTCTGCCTGAGGCATTTGCGCAAGCTAGACTACACGGCGAGGAATGTTTCTTATCTTCAAGTCTGGAAATGGCCATTTGGTAGTGGTCATTTGTGTGACAAACGTTAAATCCTCTAAACGGCAAAACAATTTCAGCCCATTTAAACGAAGGAATCCCTGTCGGCGTTATTACTGCACTTCAGGGCACCAAATCGCACTGACCTGCTAATGTGACTTTTTTTTAAAATGGTTAAAATATTTGGTTCTTTTAAAATGACCTTTGTGTGAGCAAATTGATTACCACGGTTAGGATCGGACACAAAACAAATTCACAAGTCCGCAAACCTCTGCTTATTAAAACTCCCGCGAGTCAATTAGTCTCCTTTTAATGAGAAACACGTTCAAATGCACAACCGAAGTCTAGGACAGATATTAGCATATGAAATGGCACGAATATATTGCAACGTTCATTTTCTCTAAAAAATAATAGTTAATATTTTGCTGGATACAATTGTGTAAACACAATTTCTGCACAAGAAAAGGACATTTAATTGAAGGGGCCAAATATGCAAGCAAAATGCGTAACTTTTAAGACGTCCAAAAATTGTCACATAAGTTTCCGTCATCAGGTTTTACGAGATTGGTCACGTACTGTAGGTAAATGTCGTAGTTGACGTTACGTATTCTCTTTGGGTATTTATTGGCGAAGGTTACTGAATGACTATCTTTAAAATTATTCTATGTGAGCTACTTTATTTGCTCGTATTTCCACATGGACATAGGAAAGCCCAACCAGTTACCATGCTGTTTTCACCAAATCTCTTTATCAGCACAAAACGAACCAAAACCCAGTGGCAATAATTGAATTTTCGCAGACGGTGTCCTCATTAGTAAGTTACACGTCCGTCCATTTGACTTTGAAAGTGCGCCATCGGCGGTTTCTAGCTCACGTAGCCCTGACCAATAAAAATAACTCGGGGGTTCTCACCTACGCATTACACCACATAACTGTGCTGACTATCGCCCAATCGAATCCGCACTTTGAAATCGGCCAATCAGGACCTGAAGGTCATGAGTGCGTGCGTGCGGGCGGGTTCAAAGTGTGCTGGCACTATAAGAGGCAGTGCTAATGGCGCTCGAGATCATTCGTCGCTCCTGTTCCGGTTATCACTCGAAATGGCGCTCGCAGACGTCGAAATATTCGAAGACGCAGTTCCCCTGGTTCGTAGCTGTCCAGCCCTCAATGAGATTCGCACTTCGGGAGAATTCAAAGACCTCAGCATAGAGGTAGCTCTCCTTTCTGTTATCGTTCTTTACGGGGAAATTTGTTCATGCTTGTTAGGTGAAGGACGGCGCTATTCTTAATGCCCATCGAATAATACTAGCGGCACGAATTCCGTCATTGCGAGCTGCTCTCAGTGGCGCCCTCGGGAAGGATAATTCGGTGCTAAAATGGCCGACGGTGCCTCTGAGGTAAAGTTATCCTCCTTTCTCTGATTTTGCTTTTGCACTTTCTAGCCTCGCAAATTCACTCCTCCAGTATGTGTACACCGGGCAGTTGGAGGTGACCCAAGCGAATGCGATGGGCATAGTGATGTTTGCCAAAATGATGAGACTGTCTAATCTGGAGAATTGGGGAGTGCAATTCATGACCAATAGGTAAGCAAGTGCCGGTTCTTTCTGTCTAACTGTCGGCTGTAAAGAGTGAATTTAGAAAATCTGGCAACCACATGGGACTTTGCCAAATCTATGCGCATGGGCTCACTGCTGGAGACTTGCATCAATCTGATGCAAGCGCAGTTTAGGAGTATCGTCTCTTCTGACCTCTTTGTTCGCCTGCCAGCTGACACTGTGCTGACTTTGTTGCAAAACGACAATCTGTCAGTGGACTCTGAAGAGGACGTATTTGAGGCGATTTCAAGCTGGGTGGCTGCCGGCGATAAGGAGTGCGATAATGAGAGACTGAGATTGCACGCCCCGGAGATGCTAAAGGAGGTTCGTTGGTGTCAGACGACTGTCGAATTTCGCAATCGCCTAGTCGATAGTCATCCAATGTTCCAGGAAGGCATTAACTGTGTGTAAGTATATGCTGTTCCAGTTCGTCATTTATTTTCTAATGAAAGTCGTTTTATGGCTCTGGTGGAGCAGTGGATGACCTACGCAGACAAAAATAAGCCTCCGTGTCCCTTCAACCGACGTCGGAGACCGCCTCAGACGATCTTTGTATTTGGAAAGGACAAAAATCAGGACAGGTGGTCTGTTCTGCGTTTTGATCCGCACCTCGAAAAGGAAGAGAGGATTGCCGACATGGAGAAGCGAGAATACGCCACCTACAGTCTCGTGGGCGGTGAGTTGCCTGACAGTTACGCATCCCCTCGTCTGCGCACCTGCCTTGTTTTCCTCTTTGTCTAATTTGACCAGCTGGTGTCCCTTTTTGCCAGAATTATAACAAACACACACACAGTCCTGCCAGTAAAGCTGCCATCGCCACACAATGCATATGATTGTAGTAGTAGTAATTGAGGGATTTTGAGGTCTTGGCGTTGTCCATTCGCCTGTCCTGTCCCGACGCGCGTTAGTTTTTTTTCGTCTTCAATTTACCCAACCGTGTCTCCACCTGGCTGGTTTGTGTCCGTCACTGGCGGCCACTCAACTGGGAGATTTGTCCATCCACGTTTTTTTGTCCGACGATGATGACATTCCCCTCTTTCTGTGAACTACACGCCTTTTTATTTTATCTTTCCTATCTCCTTTTATCTTTCTTCCACGCAATTTTATGAAACTTTTTTCTACTCCACCCACCCCCACTGAAGAGAGCATTTTCGTGGTTGGAGGAGACACTGCGCAACAGGAAGACTCCACGAGTGTCGAGGAGTTTCTGGTGGCAGAACGGCGCTGGCGCAAACGGGCGTCCCTCGCAGTTGGACGCAGCTTGCACGCAGCCGCAGTTCTGACGGAAGCCGGAGGGGAGGCGCTGATCGGCGTTTTCGGTGGATGGGGTAACGGTGGACGCCTTTCCTCTTGTGAAGTCTATGAAGTCAATCGGGACAGGTGAGAGCACACTCGTCCTGGCGCCTCCTTTTTTTCTTGCAAAATCTTCCTGTTTTGCCTTCTCCCTCGTCGCCTTCTCCTCCTCCTCCCCAACACACAGGTGGTTCAAACTGCCCGATCTGCGAGAGAAGAGGGGTGAAACAGCTGCTGTCTGCCTGCCCGGCGACAGTAGAGTCTTCGTTTTTGGCGGGCTGAATGGCCCCTCCTCCCGGCTGGCTTCTGTGGAGTTCTGCCACCTGCGAGCAGACTGGCGAGAGAGGGCGACCTCGTCGGACTTTTGGCAGCCAGCCGCACCCATGAGAACTGCACGAAGCGGGCTGGTAGCGACACACTTTCGGGGCAAAATCATTGTCGCCGGGGGATATGATGGTGGAAAGAGATTAAACGTGGTGGAGATGTTCACACCACCAGACGCCAGGTGTCCCCAGGGCCAGTGGACAGACTTGGCCGGCATGAAGGAACCCCGCTCGCTTTTCGCTCTTCTCACCTCCACCGACGACGCCATCTTTGCTCTCGGTAATGATGCCTTCTCCTCCTTTGCTCTACACTGACTGCATTCTTTCTTCACTCTCTCCCCTTTTTCATGCCATTCCATGTCCTTTTCTGCGTAATCCCTCTTTATCAGGAAGATTAAGACATCCCTAGTGATGGCGACCATGTGACATTGTCTGGCGTTTCGTAAACACAACGAGGTTAGGGCCGATGGTAGTCCGTTTGTAGTGCAAATCGTCTGCTTATTAAAGTCGATTTTTACGGGAATTATGCAGCCGAATGGTTAAAGCGTCTTCAGTAGATACTGCGTTCAAAGCTTACTTTGTCTACTCCGAGTTTTATTGAAATAAATTTTTGTCTAGCTGTATTGTGCAAATCGTATGCCAATTTTTCTATTTTGATATTTATGAAAGTAGAATTTCACTGGAATTATTTACAATTTGCAGGCTGTTGGAATGGATCAGGAAACGCGGTGGAGACTTTCACAGCACCAGGCGGGCCAGCTGATGTCAGCAACGACTTGACAGCTTGGAGCTGGTCGTCGAAGAAACCACTGGAGACGCTCGAAAAGATCGCAGGAGCTGCAAGCATTCGCATGTAAACTTCTGCGTTTCTTGATGTTCCTTCTATGACCCACATGTTAAGAAATAAACTAATTGCAAAGTAACCTGTCTTGTTGTTTTTTTTAAAACGTCGAATGTGTGTGGGGTGCCCAACACCTAAGGCAACCGATTAATGCCGTGTTTATCTCTGAAAGGAATGGAATGCATGCACCAGTTATTTTTTACGAGGGAGATGCTCGTTTTCGGGATATATGCTTGATTATGGAGAGAAATCATTGTCGCCAGCGGATATGATACTGGAGACCAATTAGATTTAGTGGTGGAGATGTTCTCACCGCCAGGTGTCCCCAGCGGGGTTAATAAACATGGCCTCCATTTTTTTTGTTAAAAAAAAACACCAAAAGGGTGTAAAGTGTCCAACACTTGGGGTGACAAAATAATCTCTAGCATATCTCTGCGAGGAATGAGAGATGTGCTCGAGGTAAGTTTAGCAAAGAGACGTCCACTTGCTGACGAAGTGAGCAACACTAGTAAGATCGCAGATCGGGGAGCTTGTGTGTTAATATGAATGGCACACGTACTACTTACTGAGGCGACAGGCTACAGGAACAGTTAAAGCGTAGACGGCGGACCTGGCACTATGAATTAGGACAGATGTCAACAAGTCCTAATAGTTTCTCACTCCTAAAAGCAAATGTAGCCCATCCCCGCGAAATGCGATAGACTGCTGTGTGAGTTGCTTTCGGCCTTCTCTATTAAGGGAATTCGGCATAAGTTATTGTGACCTGATATGTCATGAAACGTTACATTCCTTAGTATTCGGTCGACGGAAAATGTCGGCGGCATGTACGCTGTCTGTCTCCGTAGCAGAAACTGATCCGTCTCTTCCTCTGAAAAAAGATTGAGCGGTTGGGCTGTCTCGGCATTTATGCTTAGGAAAGATTTCACTGAGCACGACGAGCTCACATGAATGATGTCAAGGGTATTTGAGAAAACGCATGTTCGGACATAACCATGATTAGTGGTCAAGGTGCAACCAGAGATATGATAAACTGAATCGGCACTGTCTACGTGGGAAGGCCCTGCTTCATGTTGCGTACCGGGTGGACAGTCAGCTATTAGGGGCGCACCTCTAGTTGGTGGCCCCTGGACCGTGAGGTGGGGTCCTCGCGCCCGACGAGAGAAAATCGATCGTGCTCGATGGATGACGCAGCTGGCAGATTTCGCCAGATGGCCGGACGCTGAATGCAAGTAGATGCGCCCCTAGATGACCTTGGCAGCAGGTAGTCAGTGGCGTGATGCGCAATTGTTGCGTGTGTACGTCACTGGACAATGGCAGTGGCCCTAAAACCGCTCACGCAGCAGATGCGCTAGAAAAACACGCGGGCTAGACCGGGGTTTGTCTGGCATTAATTGGAGACGTGCACACAGGAAATGTCAACATTTTGTCCGACTTTCAGACATACGTAGACGTTTTCCTTGCTAGATATCCACATTTCCATCAAAAATGTCAGTTACGGATGTCAGAAATGCCAGACTCGGTTATAAAAACAAAAAGCTGTGTTTTTACTTAAAACACGGTTAGATCGCCGTCAGTCACAATTTGGACATATCTACTCGACAGGTCATGAGACGAAGTGCGAATATTTGCAGGAGTGCAGACGTTATTATTAAGAATATGCGTGTGATAGTATAGTAATTTCAGCCCAGGCATATTTCACCCTCTGTTCGCCCCTCCAACTTCAATTTGTTGCTCTCTTTGTTCTAAAATTAACTTGAAACTTCAAGTGAACATTACTTTTGCCCTATTGATCGAGTGATTTTCCTCACAGTAAAATAACACTGTTAAGGAAGCTCCAGTTCTGAAAATTAAATGAGCTCGGTCTCCGAAGTTGCTCCTAAGAGAAACCGCAGTGTTCTTCATACTTACTTGATTCCCTCCAACAACGAAGTCATTAATAAGCAGTCATTGCAAATATCGGTGAATTGCGGTCACAAGCCGTTTTACATTCAAAGTGCAACAAATACGATGGAGTTGTGATGAACAACGAAACACGCCATCCCAAGGTTAAATTAGTGCGGATTCGACAATCTACAGGAGTGTTTCACCAAACATAGGTACACGAAGTCTAGCCGAGTAGGATTTAACTGAATGCTCAAGTGCAATACGGGTTTCTAACGTAGTTATGGGTTTCATGTTTTTTAAATACGCGTGTTGATATATTCGCATAAATTAGATATGCATAATCCAGGACAGCAAACCAAGGGTGGGTAAGAG
>CACRXP010000741.1:103595-132790 GCA_902702965.1 Spirometra erinaceieuropaei
CCACCACCACCGACACCACCGCCACCACCACCCCTCCTCAGATTAGATTAGCATGATTTCTACGAGAAGAGGTCCTGACTTACAAACCTCCCACACCACTCGGACGTTGGCCAAAGCATTGTACGTGAGACATCCATTTGCTGTTATTTATGGGAGAACTGCCGTATGCTCCCGCGATCACGGTGTGTTACCGAAGTCTCTTCCTTTCAAACCGACTTTGCCGAATGAGACCGGGAGATTTCTTGCGCGCAAATACGGATGGCGTAATTTGAGTGCTGTAGTATCTGACGTCCGCAATCGCCTCCGCAAATTTGAAGTAAAATTTACTGACCTAAGAAATCAGTGTGCTTCAGCGCTACCTAAGAACTTATTCGAGGATGTGCAGCAAAGAATCAACGCCACCACCAACGATGCAAGATTGAAGAAGTGACTGGATCTCCAGGAGAATCTCCAATCACTTCTCCGTCCTATGAACGAAGTGAATTTGACCACGAAAGTTGTCAACCTATCGAAGAGGAGTCTCTCACCGGCGGAAATCACCCTCCTATCAAAGGGAATAGGATTTAATCATACGGATGCCGCACCTATTGACTTCCTTACTGGGCTTGAGTCCATTCTACTGGCCTCCAACCCTCCGGAAGACGTGCGCGCGAACATGCAAAGCTGCGCCATCGGTATTCTCCGGCAAAAAAGATACCAACAAAATCTACCGGCCGAAGAAGCGCAAGGATTACGATCATTGAAGTTGGATCACAGTATTGTCGTTGTTCCCGCTGACAAGCGTGGCGCTACTGTCATAATGGACAAAATTGAATACAAGCATGTACAGCAGGATTTATTTGGGCCAACAAATTTCGTGACGGCTTTTCAACTGCAACCCGTCTCTGCATAACATAGGTAACGAATGAACGCGCACAGCAGTATGAATTTGTATTTCTTTTAAAATCAACCGCGTAAAACGGTAAATGTGCAAAAAATCCTTGAAGCATTCGTAGCAGACGATTTAAGCATAACGACGCAATGTTTCAAGGTCGAAGTGCTGGCAGCGTCATTAACAAGGCGAATGAAATTTTCAGTGACATGGAGGCCTTTACCCTTCTCGCCGAAGACCCGACGAAAAAGCAAGCCGCAGCCATCAAAAAGAAGGTTAATGAGCTCGCTCGTCTGAATGTTATCAGTCCAGATGACTTCAAGAGGATGATGCTCAGTGATCCTCATATTGCACACGCGTATGGCCTCCCAAATGTGCACAAAGTCGATGTTCCGCTGAGGATTATAGTGCCACTCATCGGACCACCCACTTACAATATAGCTAAGTGGTTATACGATCATCTGAAGCGGCTCACTCATGGATCGGACTACAGCATTAACAGCTCTCAAGCATTCCTCCGCAGGATACAAGACCTCAAAGTAAGTACTGATGAATGCTTCCTGTCCTTTGACTTCGGTGCCTTGTTTTCTTCCATACAACACGATTTGGCAATTTAATGCGTAACCCAATGCCTACAGAACAATCCTATTGAGATGCCAACGCAGCATGTTATCGAACTGCTAAACCTTTGCCTTAGGAACTATTGTCAATTCGATAATAAGTACTACCAACAGGTAAAGGGAACGCCGATGGGCTTACCCATATCAGAACTGCTCGCCGAGCTAGTGTTGCAGCGACTAGAAGAGGTAGTTTTCCAAACTATCAAGCCAACACTATGGCTTCGCTACGTTGATGACACCTTTGTCATAAGAAGGACCTGCGAGGTCGAACGGCTTCACCACAGACTTAATGACGTCTTCCCAGCCATACAGTTTACCCGCGAAGAGGCAATTGGAGACAGCTTGCCGTTTCTGGACATGAGGATACAGAAGTTGAGCGATGGTAGCCTAGCAACAAGCGTCCATAGGAAAGGCTCTAATTCTGAGATTATCCTGAACTATGGAATCAACCACCCTGCAGCTCACAAAAGAAGCTGCGTCCGAACTCTGTTCCACCGGGCCTACCGTTATTGCAACAGCAACGATCTCCTGAACAAAGAGCTTGCTCACCTGTATCGGTTATTCCGCTCTAACGGTTCAGCTTTGTAAAAAACTGCCTCAGGCACCAGACACACTCGCAAGACCCCACCCCCAACGGAGAGATTGTGACGCGAAAATTCTACTCCTTGCCATATATGCGTGGAACTTCTGAAATAATCGCCCGGCAGTTCAACCGCTTGGGTATTCACGTTGCCCACAAACCGGCATGTTCACTACGCGCAGCACTATCTCGAGTGAAGGATCCATCGCGTGCGCTAATTGCTCTTGCGTGTATGTTGGCCATACGGGTCGACGCATGGGCACCCGTATCTATGACCACAAATTAGCCATCCGTCGGCGAGACCCCCTGTCCCTCATCGTTGCCCATGCCATCTAGTTCGACCACCGATTTAATTGGGATAGCACTGAGGTCGTCGCCATGACAAACGCAAAGCGTGCGAGGGAATTCCTCAAGGTCTGGTACTCCAGTGCGGGTAGTATCAACCGCAATGTTGACTTAGGTGCCTATTACGAGGGTCTACGTTCACGACTGACTGGCCCCTGCCCTAATCACGCATCAACGACCGTGGATACAGCCGCCCGCATTCCGACAGATCCACCACCCACCCTCCCCCTCCAGCACGGTGTGCCGTAGTTGTTCCGCCTTCTCTTCCTCCCCCCTCATTCAGGGACCTACCATGACCTCGGCAGCCCCTCCCCCTCACACGTCAGTGGTCTTTCTGTCCTATCACACCAACTGGTCTACTGTGACAACCTAACTTTCTCCCATGTTTTCACTTCGTCTGACGACTGGTTGGTGTCACCAGCTCGAAAATTCACGAGTACAACTCGACATTTCCGAAGAACGTCTTCTATTTTTCATTATATCCACTCGGAATGCATACCACCTCTGATCTACAGTGCAACAGGATGTGGAACGGCTGCAGAGATTGAGTGAGTTCTGATGCACGAAATCCAATGTCGACATTTCAGTGTGGCAGTGTCCGCGAGACGAATGAGAATTATACATTCATGGGAGTATTTCTTTTAAAATCAACCGCGTAAAACGGTAAATGTGCAAAAAATCCTTGAAGCATTCGTAGCAGACGATTTAAGCATAACGACGCAATGTTTCAAGGTCGAAGTGCTGGCAGCGTCAACTACAAGGATAATACGGAGAGCGTCTGGAGAATTGGATGCGGATATGTTCGTTGAGTTATACGCAGCATTTTTGCTGCCACACCTGACATATGCGGTATGAGCTACGTCTTCGGATAAAAATAGATATTCTCGATGGCGTACGACATGCTACCAAGCTTGTTCATGAACTCAATAATTTGATGAAGTGACGACGTCTGACCGCGTTAAACCTCTACACCCTCCACCATAGACAAGACGGAGCTGACCTTATACTAACGTTTCCGTTGAAAAATCTTTTCTAAATGGCATTGAAACGGATAATCGTAGGCGTGATTGCCAACTCAAAATGGAACTGTGCCGGACCAATCAACTCTCCTTATTTTTCTTGCAAAGAGTCATTAGACATTGGAATCCATTACCGCCGGCAACTATTTCCAATTTCTCGATTTTATGGTGCTAAGTGCTCCTTACTCATTTTCTATCACACAATATAGCCGCTTGTAGAGATAGACTGTTGTGGCATCCTTGAGATCCTCTGAGGCTTCTCCTTGACGTCACATCTCTTGAAAAAGCACCGTCAGGTGTTCCATAAGTTGGGGCCACCGTGCTTGTAGATCTCAGTAGGGATCGCGTTCGATCTGGATGCTTTCCCGCAGGGAAGCCGCTGCACGGCCCTCATGGTTTCGTGGAGAGAAGGCGAGAGGTCGAGGTCGGCATTGGTCTCCACTTGAGGCAGACGGGCGATGGCGGCGTCGAAGTTGGTAGAGAGACGGTTGAGGAGGCCTCTGAAGTGCTCATTCCATCGCTGCAGAATTTGAGCCTTCTCATTTAGTAGGGTAGTTCCGACGACGCTAAGAGGAGCGGTTCCTTTGACTGGGGATCGTAGACAGCCTTGGTCGCGGGGAAGAAGTTCTTCCATTGATTGCAGTCCGCGTACCCTTCGATGTCCTCAGCCTTGCGAGCCATCCAGACGTCCTGGATCCCCCTCAGCCGCTGTTTCACAAGGCGGCGATTACAGTAGAAGGCTGCATTGCTGTTGTCGGTAGGGCGGTTGACGTAGGCTTTGTGTGGACGGTTCTTATCGGCGAGCATGCTGCTTATGGCGGTGGTATTGCCATCAAACCAGTCCTGGTGTTGGCGACTTGCGCGGTTGAGGAGAGCCAAGCCGATTGATTGGACTGTGTCCTTAATTGGCACCATTTATTCTCCACGGAGACGTCCTCGTCGGCAGCGGCGTCGATGTGTGCTCTCATACGGCACATATTTTCCGCAAATGTGTCCTAAACATTCGACCGTCATGTCATTGGCCTTCTGTCTTCCTCCCACCTTATGTCATCATTTATAAAGCCGCGGTGGATGATGCATTTTCTTCCATCATGGACTTCGTGAGGTGCCCGATGTATTGGGCAGAGCAGTTTTCCATGACGTCAATCGGGCAACCACGCCAGCTTTCCTCAACAGACCGCGTCCCGCCAGCTCAAATATATGAACTTGCATTGCCCTTATGTATTTTCCTGAACCGCAAACTGTGCCTGCTGGATGTAGTCGAACTGGCCCAAATTTGGAATTCGTTGGGTATCTTTTGCTTTTTTAAGGAGATTGAAGCAATGTTTTCCCGGAATAAATTTGAACAAGGCAAAGGCGACAAAGCATGCAGAATTTACTGACGTCATAAATTTTGAGACCTCTCATTCAGCTGCACACGGTCATTGGACGAAACCCTGTTCCCATGTGCGCCCTCTCATTTCGCCCCCACCTGCCCCCCTCTCCCCGGCATGACTGAATGCTCCCCGCACGTTGCACTCTAGATCACGCCGCACAGGTTCTCACTGTAGTCCTTACTGTCATATTTGGATGACTTCTCTCCTCCTCCTCCCCCCCCCCTCGCCATATGCACCCGCATACTAAGCCCATTTTTCAGATTACCTATCACGTTTTATCTATCTAGGTCGATCGTTGATTGAACAGTTTGCCTGTCATATAACTATGCAATGACCGTGTGCAGCTGAATGAGATGTCTCGAAACGGTATAGAGAAGGACCCCATTAACTGTCCGTAGACTGTGGATCGTGTCATATCGGATTTTATCTTGGCATACATTTGCCGGCTGTTGCAGAAATTACACTACCAACGACGATTACTCCCCACGACGACGACGGAGTTCCTAGGAAGTGACTTCTTCTCAGAAGAGACAGAGATCAAAGGGGCTGGGGAGGCGAAGGGAGGAATAATCAAGTGCGGCACAGACGATTGACAGGCGAAATGAAGTTCGAAGAAGATGTGGACTACCATTAGTGCGAAAATGGGGATGAAAGTCAGCTTCCTGTATCCGTCTCCATAGACATTTCAGGTCACTTAGCTGGCATCTTTGCAAGTAGGAAGTATCTGGGTGTTTCGGGTATTACGAATCTCTAATAAAATGTTTTGGGACATTTTCACTCTTAGAACGGCCTGTATTGTTCAATAAACCAAACAATGGGTGGCCATAGGTATGAATAGGCGGATCAAACATGTGATGAAGTCTTTGTTTAATTTTGGAAAGGTAAATTGTAACCGGCAATTATGTATACTAGGATAATGCGTACGCCACATCAGAATGCAAACGGAGCTGAGTTCTCTGTGTGGTATTATTCACGAATAAGCAAAAATAAACAAAAGTACATAACTCGAACACAACAGACGAGGCAGTCGAATTCCAGCGCCTGACCCCGGCGACTGCAAAGTATAGATTTGCAAGCATGAGCTGCACGCGTGTACAGGGACGGTTTAGAATGACGGGGGTGGCTCTTAGTCTCAAGGTCAATGTCGGCTAATCGCTCGGAGAAACAAGTCCGGTTCAGGTGGACAAGTAAAACGTGTAATACGGTCATTTAAGAGTTTACAGAGAACAGGCGTGGAGAGTCTCAAAACTTGTTCCACAGAAGATGACTCTGACTGTCAATTCTGCGCGTAGTGTTTGAGTCGGGCTCTTCTATCAAAGCTGCGTTCAGCTCTTCTAGTATACACTCCCAGCTCCAGACGTAAATGGTCCTAGTCTACTTCTGCCGCAAGCACCGTCCTCGGTAGTGCGTTTTTACTGCCGATCATCTGGTAAGCAAATCCTCCTAAAGCCCCTCTTCTTAACGCCGTTTGCCGTACTAACTTTTAAGGTCCCTACCGAACCATCACGACTTTCTTCGCATTTATCAATCACCCCTGCAGGCCACTTTTCGTGAGGCAGTAGTTCGCCAGATCTAACGAAAATGTCACCTGGGTTCAGCTCCTGAACACCCGATATTGGAGTGTCAGGAGGTAATCTGCCGTCCCGCATCGCCAAAAGACGCCAGTCAGATGGTACCGCCATGATGCAGCATAACCCAATCATCAATGCTGGCCACAGTCATGCGTTTTAGCCTCAATAATAAATTGTTCGGATTTAGGGGCTCCAGATCATTACTATTCGATGTCGGTGTTTGATATGCATCTAGTCTGTTCACGGTTTAATCAGAATTCGTCGTACTGACCTGATCGCACGCTCCCATATACCTCCATGATGGCTAGCAGCGGATGGGTTAAGATGGCTCAACAGAAGAACTCCGGTTTCAATGTTTAACCTGTCCCGACGCATCTTGCGTTCATGATTCAGCGTCAAAGCGGCGTCCGACATGTTTAATTTGGAAATGAGACTGTCGTCGATCTGCTAACTCGCACCTCTGAAACCAGCTTATAGTTCTTATTCCCATATACTGCCTACTCATATCGCTTAGGTAGAAATGTTAGGTTAATCTTCAAATTGCATAAGAATGCAAAAGAAACTATGCGCAAGGCGTCTCAACCCTGAACTAAGTTAGGAACTCTGAAATTAGTCTCAACTCTGAATCAGAACTTTAGCTTACATATGGTCCTCACCTTATTGCTTCTCTAACCGAATTATTTCCGCTAAAAGCTAAACCCCGACTCTAAAACTAAATCTCAGGCAATTTTTAACCTTAATCGTAATATTTCTCTTAGTCCTAAACCTAAATCTAACCCGAGGCGTGGTTTTAACTCAATCCTTTCACTTACCACAACCTTACATGGACCTCTACCTGCCGGCACCAATGTAACTATCACACGTATCCCTACCTCTCTACCCTTTGCTTAAACACTAACCTCACACGCCACCGTAACCCTAGCTTTAACCATAGATCGCTCGCAAATCTTACGTCTCTACATGACGCAGTTGCGAGGGCTTTGGCTCACCATTGAGTCCGCCAGCATTTTCCACGTGCTTTCTGGTATATAACCACCAGAAAATGTTCTACCTTGTTCTACCTTGTTCCGAGGAAATCAATGTGCGACCTTGGAGTAAATCTTCAAGGATAAAGGTTTTTAGGCTCTGTTTGAAAGTTTATATACAAATATTCAAGCCGAAATCCATCAGCATGAGGACTGCGGTTCATGCACCAGAAAGCACATGGGAACGCCGAGGAACGCGCTGATAAGCCGAAACCCTCGCAGCTATGTCATGCAGCAGCACAAGACTTGCGAAACACGCGTTCCTGGGTTTTTAGCCAGTTCCAAGGCGTTTAATTAGGAGATGAGACAGTCGTCGAGCCGCCTAACTCGCACCTCTGAGGCTAGCTTCTAGCTCTTATTCCCATATACTGCCTACTTATTTCATTCAGGTAGAAATGTTAGGCTAAATTTCACATCACAAAAGAACGTGAAAGAAGCTATGCGCAGTTCCCCTGCTGTCACTACGATAGACCTATTAGTATATGTTGTTCTTAGTACTGAGGCGCGTGCCGAGACAAGGTGGTATGCAGAAATGGGACGGTTGTATCAAAATAATGAAAAAAGAGCAGAAGGGGCGGGTTGCAGGTGGAGGTGCGCAGGCCACCGGATGAAGTAGAACGCCGGGTGGGGAGGGGCCACTGATGAGCCGAACTCCTTGCAGCTACGTGATGCAACGGCTCAAGGTCGGCAAAACACACGTGTTTGAGCTTTTAGCTAATACCTATGTTGTCACTGTGATAAACTACTTATTATTCGTATACTACTGACTGCCTGCCCACAGACGGCGCATATTACGTGGCTGTTCCGCAGAAGCTGATGGATTTCAGCTCAAAAATTCATTGGTAAACTTCCAAGCAAAGTAAAAAAAAGCTTTGTCCTGGAGGGTTGGTCCCAAGTTCGCGCACTAATTTCCTCGGAAATTAAAGAGGACAATTTACTACCACATCCGTACTTTATGCACAGCGACTTGCTACCCGTCAGTTGACGCTATCGGTTAACCTCCGGTTGTTAACGTTCTCAAATTTGTTCATGTCTTTCATAGCGGCCATCACGACAGATAATTTCTCCTAAAATCTGACGGGTCATTACGGACTGGGATCGGTTCGCCCGAGATTGTCAGTCTATGCCCTCTCTGTTTGTCTTTTAAAGCCGTCTATTATCCCCTAATTTCAGATCTTTCGAATCGCGCGACCGTTTTTTGCCTCTGAGCATTTAACTAAGAAAACTGGGCAAATACATTGTATTCGTTAAATTTCCTTAGAAATTAACGGCGAACTTGGAGCATATCAGTATATTCAAGGTCTATAGGGTCAGACCTAAGTATTCATGTATGAATATTTGGGCCGAAGTCCATCAGCCACTGCGGATAACCGCAAAATATTCATGAACTGCTGACAGGCAACTAGTAGTATACTTTAGGGTAAGGTGATTCCATACTAACAGCACAGGTACTAGCCAGAAGCAAACGGAACTATTGCGAAGGATGTGAGTACACACTTTCCCCTCCTTCCATCCTAGTTACCTCCGAGGCTAGAGGCCGTGCCAGCACAATAGTCGCCAGTATCGTACTTGTTGCTAGTTTCCGAATTTTTTGACTCTTCAGTAAGCTTCTCGTAGGTGTCCAGTATACGAGCAGCCTTTTATTTACATTTCTACGGGCTCCGTGAAACACGACTTACTTCTCTTTGGGCATGATCAACCCAAGCAGTGGGCAGTTCAGCGCGCTTTCGTGTCTCGACGGTCTCTTCTTCACCTTCGACCAATGACTATTCGATCGCGGCCAATTTTGTGACATAAATTGCGGCTGTGTTCACAGGCTACTTTTCTGCCCGGACAGTTCAGGTTTACCCCTGACGTTTGATACTTTCAGACGTTTGACACAGGTTTTCTGAATCTGTCTCATAGCTCAATGATCTGATCGCCCAGAGGAGCATTCATCCCTTCGGTCATGTGATTGCTTAGTACAAGACTCTCCACTTTGGCGACATACGCGAAGCTGGGAGTTCCAGGAACTAGTTGATAAGATGTAGAAGAGATTTCTGGAACAAGGGGCTTTATTCGCCCTCACTTGATCCCATCATCAGGGACGGTGACAGAAACGGGTGATTCGTGCACAGGAAGTTGCAGTATTTACAGGATGCAGTCACTATGACACCGCATATCTATGATAGATAACCACGCTCCCCTTCATCGAGGATTGTTGCCCTCTGGTGCGCTAATTGCTTGATGGGGAGCATGCTGAAGTTCCCTCACCCGTGTTGGATGTCGGCGGGATGATGGCTCGGCCACCTGGCTCACGGGCCTGCACGCTCCTCGAGTGGTCAATTACTCCGGCCAGCCTATGCCTCAGCACAGAAGATGGGGTTGTGGTGTCGTTGCACTTGTTGGTGGACTGGGTCCCCGTGAACCATGACTCAAGCAACTAGAAGCTCACGCAATTATCCCCGCTGGTGAGAATTTCGGCCTCCTCGAAACTGAATGTGTTGCTGAGTCTCGTCGAATGGGCCACGACATTAGAGTCGGCGGCATTTCTCCGCACCGCTGCCTCCTGTTCGGCAATTTACATCCGGAGCAGTCTTCCAGTTTCTCCGACGTAGATTTTCCGCCCGCAACTGAACCAGATCCGGTAACCGACTATAGATGTTTCTTGTCGTGGCAGTGAGTCTTTTGGTTTCATCATCTTACGCCCCCTGTCTGTGCAAATCCAACCCGGAGTGGTGCGAATAGGCGACTAACGGCCTCGGAGAGGTTATTGATGAACGGGATCGCTCGCCAGAATTTGGGGTCAGTACGCTTTTGTCGCTCGTCTCGTTTGCGCATGCACCGGTTGAAGAAGTTGCGTGGGTAACCATTTTCTCTGAAAAGCGGTCGATGACATTGGAATTCGGCAACCTTCTCTTCCGGTTCACATGCTCATATAGCGTTCTTACGCAACTCCGTTTGCAGCTGATTGGGTGGTTGCTGGTAAAGTCCAGTATTTGCGTCGTGTTCGACGCTTTCCTGAACATTTTGATCTTTAGGCCACCACAATCTTTGAGACAGACGTGGACATCAAGAAAGACCAGCTGGTCATTTTCTTCCTCCTCCATCGTAAATTGTGTGTCCGGGAAGACGCTGTTGAGACGTTCTTTGAACGTTAGTATCTGATCCCGTTCGATGACGACGAAGGTATTGTCCATATACCGGGCCCAAAACTTCGGCCTGTGATGTTGGAAGACCAGCGACTCTAACCGTCGTAGGAATGCCTCGGCGATGAAGCCCGAAATCGGCGAGCTCATTGGTGCTCCCTTCACCTGCTCAAAGATTGTTCCGTCAAACGTTGAGTGCGTCCTGAGACAGAACTTTAGGAGCTGAAGGACTTGGACATGTCCGAGACGATTCTCCGTTTCATTGTATTTGCTTTGTAGGAGTAGCTCGACGGTTTCGATTGCCAGATCCTGGGGAATAGAAGTAAAGAGGGACGTGACATCAAAAGATACTATGACCTCATTTGGCAAGAGACATATCCCTTTAAGCTTCTCCAGAAATTTTGTCGACGAACAGACCGTGGTGTCCGAATCAGCGGTAAGAAACAGCCACTTTACCTTTAAGCGATACAATGGACCGGAGAGGAGCGCCCTCCTTGTGCATCTTGGAGTACCATAGAACCGGTCCAAGGCCGTTTCTTGGGCTTTCGCCATGCGTCGGTCGGTCGGCGTTGTTGCACACGAGTTATCAGGTGCTAACAGTGTCGCATTAATTTCTCGTGTGAGCGTTTTTACCGGGTTGGTTTCACATGGGACATGGAACTGGCGATCCTCCAGTAGGTTTTTGACCTTTGCAAGGTAGTCTGCTCTGTCCAATACGATGGTGAAACGCCGCTTGTCCGCGGGCATGATGACGATATCCTTGTCGACCTTGAGTTCTCTTAGTGGGCGCGGTCTCAGCGCCCTAGGGTAACTCTTGGTTTGGCAGAACCGCGCCAGTGAATGAAGGAAGTGGGGTTACCCCCTGGGCTTGGCCTGGGTCGTTAAGGTGCGTCGCTGGTAGCAATTTGTCGCATGACTTCTGGAGAAGCATACAGCTAAGTGATGTCTTCACAGTGAACGATTGTTTTTTGCCACCCGAACGTTGGTCAAACACCCAATGAACTTCCGTTACATTATTCCTGATAAGAACGCCTCCCACACGACCAGTGCGCCCATCGAACAAGATACCGTCCAGGTACGGCCACGAAGATGCTACTCTCTTAACTGATGGCTCCGCGTTCAGTGACGATTCCTTAACCACGAAGGCCCTTTCAGTTTCGACTCTGTGTCATTCATGGGCAGCACTATTCAACTTCTATTTCCGTGTCCCATACCGACAAGCCACACAAGGTGTTTATTGTTAGTACGGTTGTCACTTTTAAGACTCCATTGTCGATGATTAGTTTTCCTATGATCAGAAGGGCAACCGAGCCACCGTCAAAAGTGCATAATTTTTGATGTTTCCATCAGGAGTCACTAACTCGACAGGAGTCACCTCCAGTCGTCCCGGTGCATTCGCAGTTCTAGTCAGGGAACGGAGTCCTTTATCCCGCACCGTCCGTTGTTTGTTCACTGATAAAACCGCGTGCAAAAGCATGCGATGGTATTTTGTGCATCCGGACTGTCCACATTGTCCTCAGGATCTACACACACTGGAGGTGTCTTTCCGGATGACAGAGGTGATACCAAAGTTGCGTCGCTTTGCCTTTGAGCGGTCACTCTAGAAAAAACACTCGTGCGTACCTAAGCCCTTAATCAGACCCCGTTCGGAAAATCGGCTTGCGGCAAGATCTTATTTCATAGACGTACCTCTTAGGGGTTAGGCATTGGGATTAGGAGATAGGGTCAGGATTAGGAGTTAGGGTTCAAGGTTAGGGATTAGGATTTAGGGGTTAGGCTGGGGCTTGTCTACTGCAGGCACGGCTACGAAAGAAGATCCGACCCTGTTCGCACTGAGAGCATTGATGTCCACCTTGTGCATGCCAATTCTCAAGCAACCACCCTGTCGTCCTTTCCGCCGGTTAATCAGCGATTTTCTAAATGAAAACGAATATTCCAGGCTTATAGTTCTAGCAGGTTAGTCCTAACAGCCTGCGTGTTGGGAGGGAGGGAGGGAGTGAGAGGGGTTTGTTGTTCGTTGTCTTTGAGTTCCGATCACGAGGTTTCCATCTGCAAGCCACACTCAACATTCAGATGGCGTGATTCCTTAAAATGTGTTTAGGATACCCCTTCTAGTTCCTTTCCACCGAGGTGGTTAACAGTGCAAGCCTTAGATATGGCTGTCCAGACATCTCGGATGGCTGCCGAACTCCACTATGGGTCACAGTTTTGCTTGGTGGGAAAACGACCCGAGTTAGCCTGAACCACTTTCCGGCTTCCATGTCTAATGTACCCGTAGCCAAAACAATAAACTACCTTCGTGACGTTATCCGCGACACAAACTACCCGTTAGGCATGCCGGTGGAGACGTTAAAATAACGGTGCACGCAAAACGTCCAGTTTCTCTGCAATGGTCGACTGCACAGGCAAATAGACGGCGTAGCGATGGGCTCACCGCTAGGCCCGTTCCTCGCAAATGTCTTCGTGGGCAAAGTCGAGATGACAAGTTTACAAGACACTACTAATGACCTTAATTTCTATGGTGGGTACGCGGACAATACTTTCTGCCTGACGGATGTTACCACCGACGCAGACGCGCTGGTTCATAAATTCAAGAATGCACACCCCTCGGTAAAGTTCACTGCAGAGTTTGAGGCAGACAACGGAATCGTGTTCCTTGATGTTCTTCTGCACAGACAAGAGGATGTATCTATCCAGCGTAGGGTATTCCGAAAGAAAACCTGGACGGGACAATACATTAATTTTCACAGTTTTGGCCCCTAAATATTAAACGCAATTTGATCCAAGGGTTGGCAGCTAGAGTGCGACGTATCGGCTCTCCTGAGACTGTTGAGGCAGAACTCCAGCAGCTGCGGGATATACTCCACGAAAACGGATACCCAGAAAGATTTATCCTCCGAAATATAGGGGAGCGCACTGCAAAGTCCACCATACAAACTGCAGAAAAGAAAGACTTATTTATAAGACTGCGTTTTCCAGGGCACGCAGCTAATAACCTAGTAAGAAGACGTCTAAAGACAAACTCTCCCCTCCTACGCTTGGGAAGTAAAGACCAACTCCCGTTGGAGGCCACATCGATGTGCACTTACTCATTCACTTGCTCCTAGGAGCGAGGTACATTGGCCGCACAACGAGGCGCCTGGAAAAGAGAGAACGTGAACATATACCAGCCTGGATAGGCAGAGGCGAAAAGAGATCGATCTCGAGTTATATTCTCGCACATCCTGTCGATGCCAAAGAAGCCTTTCAGGTTGTCTATCGGACACCAACAAGCTTCTCCAGAGGCCGACGCCAACGGGTGCTAGCTACAGCCGAGGCAGTGGCTATACGGCTAGCCATTCCAGTGCTATTGAAGAAGGAGACACGATCGCTGGGACAAGAGCTTTATTAGCCTGGCGTTTCGGATTCCTGCTCGAAACCATAATCAGAGAGAGAAGCAGATACGGGTGATGATGGGTTCGAGCAGGAATCCAAAACATCAGGCTAATAAAACACTTGTCCCAGCGATCGTGTCTCCTTCTTCAAGACTACTTCCTGGGACTCGTCTCTTCGCTTCTATTGGCAATCCAGTGCTATGTTGCCAGAAGACGCTGACACAAGCGCTCTGTCTTCCGTGGCCAACGCCGACCCCAGATGATGATTGCACGTCGCCCCAACCTCCTGATGGTGCGTGCACAACGTACCCGACGTACAAACATTACTCACAGCCTACTCCCCCCTCCCCCTCGTCCCCTAGACCCAATGACCTCGACCACACCATAGCACGCCTTGAAATGCGAGTGGCGTGGGAACTATGAGTGTTAATAGTCCCTGAATCACTTATGAACCCTGTAACTTCGCATAATGTCAACTTCTATGTAGCTGTTTTGGCCTGATGACGAGTTACCGAAAACACGTGTTTGCTAAATTGACCTTTCAATTGTAACATAGGAATATTCGCTGAATTGTTTTAAGTTGGGGTAAGGTGATTCCGTACTAACAGCACAGGTACTAGCCAAAAGCCCATACACGCGAGTTTCGCCGATATTCTGCCGCTGCATGACACAGCTGCGAGGAGTTCGGCTCGTCAGTGGGTCTCCCAGCATTCCCTGTCTGCTTCCTGGAGTATCTACCAGAAAGCTACGCAGTGGTTCCCGTAATCTGAAAAGCCACTGTAGTTTGAGAACCAGTCAGCCTTTTTTAAGGAAATTAGGCACTGGATCCAAATGCTCTAGCGGATTAAAAACAAAAATGTGAGGCCGTCTAATAAAGCAGAATGCAAATACTGAATAAAAATAAAGCTTTCGCATACCAAAAACACCAGAGATAACGCACCAAGGTCCGATTGGAAACAACGCTATACTGCTTATAACTTCGATCAGATGTCAAGTCTGACCAGATCTCAAGCAAATGGCGAGGTTCAGTTGACACCCATCTCCGACCTCATTCAAGTGGACATGCATAACCAAAAACCTATCATCTACTTAAAGGCTACATTTTCCTACTTACTCAATTATCTGCTGCGCCTTTATCCAAGCTGAGCTAAATACATAAAAAAGTCGGTAAGATCGCAGTTGATAGCCAGACATTATACGTAGATACTGTTGACGTACGTATTTGTTATCAGTAGGTGCGCTTACGTTGTCTAGGGAACTTGTTATAAGTAGGTGTGCTCTCACTGATTTAGGCAGGTCGCCCGTTTCGGTCCGGCTGTTGGGTTTAGTGAGGGTTAGGGTTAGGCGTAGGTTAAGTTTTAGGATTAGGGTTTGCGTTTAAGGGCCAGGTCTCAGTGTTAGGGGTAGGGTTTAAGTTCCCGTTAGGGTTCCCGTTACGGTTACGGTTAGGGTTAGGGTCAAGGTTGGGTGCAGGGTTATGGCTAGGTCTTGGGTTAACGTTCGGTTTTAGGATTTTGGTTACGTTTCGTTTTTGAGGCTTAGGGTTAGTCATTACAGTAGCAGTCGGGTTTAGATTTTAGGGTTAAAGGTAGGTTGGTAAGATGATAGTTGGTAACCGTGCCCGTGCTATGATTACGTTCTCATTATGCTTCTAAATTTACGCTGTACTACCTGTACCAGATTCATTGTGGAGGTATTATCCTGGGCGGATTGGCACCGGTAACGATGACAATGAGGCTTACCCTTTATCAACTTTCTTTAGCAGAGGTAGCTTTCGACTGCCTCATTATTTGCGGATTTTCTCTTCCGCCCAAACCAACTTTTCGCATAGAGGTCTTACCCGGCTTGCGTTGTGGCGTCCCGCGTGCCGCTGCTTGACTCTCGTGTTCTTCTGTCCATTATGTTGGATGGAGTCCTATCGCACACACTGCGGAGTGACCTTCGGAGCAGTTGCCTTCTTCCCATAGGCTGTTCGCCTTCACTTGCTTTTCTTCCCAAACTGAGGTTAGGATGCTTTTATTCCGCACACCGTTCAAAGTCTGCTTGCTCATTTCCATCCCTTCCTTGTATTTTTCACCAAATCTAAATTAGGCTTCCACTTTACCTAGAGCATCAATTCCTAGCATATACTACAATCGCCATTTACCCGTCCACTCAACTGTCCCACCCGTATGGCCCCTATTACCACCGGCAGCTGGGAGTTTGCGGTGTCAGGAGGGCTACCAAGTATCATCTAGGTTTTAAATTTCTGCCATTATTCCACCTACTCAAACCTTCCGAACACTTTCCCCGGTAACTTTACTTTTTCCCAAAAACTCCAGCATTCGTCTACCAGCCCTTCCATTTTCCCCACCCATATAAGCCACTTTACCACCATTCCCATACGACAGGGTCCTGGCTGTCCGCCTCCAGATTCCTGGCTACCAACTGCGATCTAACCAAAAAGTCACATAACAGATGGGCCACGGACGAATGTTTATGTAGACTGTCAAGCAGGTGTAGTGACCGACAACACAGAGGTTGGCACACAGACACACGGATAGCGGGCACCCGCTATCGGCACCTGGTCCGTGAGAAGGTTGAACAAGGTTGGTATGCATTACGCCGAGGTCATCAGAAGAAGTTGCTCATATATATGCAGCCTATTCTAAGATAATAATCACGTAAACTTGCTGTAAGGATACAACGTAATATAAAAAAGGGGCGTTACATTAGCTCTAGTCCCATCTGGAGTGGGGGGTGTGTTTTTGTGTTTGTTAGACCACCACTGGGGAGCGCAGCTTTGGAGGCAACTGCGGCAAATCAGCGCGTAATGCCTCACTTATGAACAGGGCTTCTCAGGGCTCAGGCAAGGATAGGCGGATATAGTCAACATTATTACTGTCATGTGCCAGGGGAACTTAGCAGTGCAGTATCTTAAAGTGGATGGGTGGAGTATCGAAAAGCGGGCCACCGTTTGTGAGGAGGAATTTCTATCAAGATGGCTGCCCTTGCCGACTTCAGCATTTTTCCTGTTGATTCGGTTCTTTCGATTCCTGCATCTGGATCTTCTCTCCTCAACCTGCGGTGACGTTCTTTCCTCACTTTCCTTCAAGAAACATCAACCATCCACAAGAGCATATTCACCCGCTTTTATCGTGAGTCTGACTTGAAAGCATAAAAGTATTCCCTGGAAGGCCTGTTAAACAGCCATCGTTTAAGGCGACTCCTCATCACCTCAGGACACTTAAAACGGATAGTCGGTCTTCCTGGTGACTGCGGGGGCTGGGATTGCGTACTTGTCTCGCTCAGACGAGTATGGGGGACGCACGCCACGACCGATGGCACGCGCCACTTTTAAGGAGCTGCGATAGATTCAGACGCGTCAGATCTATTTCAGTGGAGATTTCCTGGCATCTCCGTGTCCACCTCATTACCCCCTCTTCCGTGAACCAATAGGCTGTTCATGCCTGTCGCCGGGCGAGGGCCACTGTCGGTCGCAGGAGCCGGCGTGACTGGAAGCCCACGACCAAACCCTCCTTTACTTAAGCCCCAACCTCTGAGTATTGCTCCATGTCGTACATGAGGCCACGAAAGCTGTACTATCTCCGAATTAAGCCTACAAATAACCATCCTACGCATTACATTTGGAAAGTCTCAAGCAATCTATATGGGCCTGAACTGACACAAACTATTGTTCTCGATGACGGCGTCGAGTCAGAGAAGGGAAACAAGGAGGATCGGTCCGCTTCCAAGTCTTCATCTACCTTCCCATCGCAGCTAACACATTTGTGAGGCAGAGACGGGACCGGCGAGGACCAAGATGCGCATCATGATGGTAGTTCATTTGTCCAATTGCGACAGAATGATAACTCGCGTCACCGACAATGAGGCAGTGACAGACGCACTTTTCAGTGGTAAATGGACTGAAGCGGCGCTGTGTCGGTAAGACATGGCGTTAATGCCTTGTAATTGGGTTACAAGCTTGCGCGTTTCAACTCTAAATAGACCTGGTCAATTCAACCTACCGAAACCAAATAAGTAGCAACCATAATGCGTTAATTTTCCCAGAAGTAATTAGCCAGTCCCACTTAATTATCGTCCTCAGCCAGCGACGACCAGACCTCTTACCATAGGAACTGGATAATATCTACATTGGATACGGATGGCCGTATTGTTGCAGTCGAGATTATCGTGCCACAGTCACTTACTCCGGACAAGGACTCATTAAGTAAGCAATCACGCAGCAGAGCTCAGCAAGGCCTATGCGCGCACTTATCTTGGAGGGGTCTTAGACCCAACATGGGAAAACCAATGAAAAGTCAGACTATCAAACAAACAATATGGGCTTTGGTCAAAATGTAAAACAAAAGGCAAGGCACTTTCAAGGACCAAAAGTCTAGAAATGTTAGCAGACAGAACTAAGAGCCAAGTAGATAAGAGGGGAGAGGGGATGTGTATCACATTTGCGCACCAGTAAATAGGCATCAAGATATCTGGTCATTGCTATCAAAAGACAGACGAAACGAGGCAGGACCTCACACAGCCGCGTTGCAGATGAGGGAGATAAGACGCATGGACACTCACAAGGGGTGACAACTATGGAAACAACGTAACCTTCGCTGAGGATAAGTATGGAGTAGACAGGGAAGCTCGCATTTTTCACGTCGCCACGACAAAAAATGACATAAGTAGATACACAAAGTTGAAGGAGGAAGATAACGTGTTGGAGCACGATCTCACGGGTTTCCCTTCGGCGAGAATAAAGCTGAGTACGCATAGATCGCAGCGAGGGTAAATTGAACCTGCACAGGAACCGAGCTGAGACGACTGGTTGGCGAGTTTGTGGTTTGGGTGGTTTCTGTGGTCAGCGTCATCGTTCAACTATCCCTAATGTGGAAGCCTGAATCTGGACCTTTTGAGGACTGGAAGTCCCCAAGAAAGAAAGATTGAGAGAAAAAACAGAAGAGGAATTAATATGCTAGCAGCAAGGCAAAATGCATTGGCTGGAACTCGGTACAGGCGGGTCGATAAAGCATGCCAGAAATGAGCAAAATATCATTCGAAGACGGAGCGTTCGGTAGGCCATATTGCCGAAAAGCGAAAGCGGAAAATGATGGCGAAATCACAGAGGGGGGGGGGGCAGAAGGAGGAGGAGGAAAGCATTTTAACAGAGGGATGCAGCATAAGATGCAAATTAGCAGTGTATATTTTTCGTGCAATCAACGCACATCTTGTAGCGGGGGAGTGAACAAATACTGCATGGGCCAGGTGTCTTTATGTGTCTACTGAGACTTTACAGTGCGTGACCGAGCTCATGAAATGTTGGCTGAAATTATGAAATGCGTTTCCACTTAGGAAGGATTAATAAGGAGATGTTGTAAAACTAGCCCTTCTATGGCATAATCATATAGTATTTCGGACTCGCCAGGATGTCGGCTTTTGAATGCACTTCTTTCCGACCTCTTGAAGAAACGACGCTCAGTAGAAAATGACTACTTAAGAAGCATGCATTTTTCGCATTGATTTTCGATGGTCTTATAGATTCAAACATATTTTATAGAAAACATGCACAAATATACGCTTCCTTTTACTCGTTTTATTAGAACGTCACATTGCCGTTACATTTTATACCCTAAGGAATGTTATATTTTGTCTTTAAATAAGTTTCCGATTAAGACCGTGAGATGTCCATATATACAGCGTCGCACATGACAGTTTAATAATGCACCTCACGCAATGTACAACATAGCTAACATCCACCGCAAAATTTTATTAATTCTGTACAGCGACTTCTTAAAGGCATAAAGAAATGTATGAGTCTCCTTACGCGGAAAGCATAGACCTTGTAGACTGAAATCGCTGAGTGCTAATGCAACGGCTGATCAGGCTCAAAGTTATTTGGGAATTGGTAGACTTTTTCAAAACCTGAATATACTCTTTCTTCAGGTATAAATGTAGACAAAATGTGATTTTCTACCAAACGAGTAAAAGAAAGCATATTTTCGTGCATGTCTTTAATAAAATATATTTGCATTTATAAGACACACCGAAAATCAATGTGAAAAAATACATGCTAATTAAGTAGTCATTTTCTACCAGGCGTCGTTTCTGCAAGAAACCGAAAAGAAGTGCATCCAAAGGCCGACATCCTGGCAAGTCCGCAGTACTCTAAGACTATGCCATAAAAGGATTAACCTTACAACGCCTCTTTATTAATCCTTCCTAATCGAAAACGCATTTCATAATTTCAGCCAACATTTCGTGAGATTGGTCACGCACTGTAGATGGAGAAAAAAAAAGGATTCCGTTCATGAGACAAAAGCGAATAAGGAGGTTTTGACAATGCACTTGCCAAAAGGCGCCTTTCACTCAGATGACTTTCTACAGCAGACGTTTCATGGCCGGGTCTGGCTCTACAGCAAGGTCGTCTAACTTGTCGGTTTAGGTGGAGTATGCTAGGGGGCAGGGGGGGGGGGGTAGACGAGGCACCAAACTGTCCAAATGCAGGCCAAGAAGGCAAAAGTAGTTGTGGGTGAAGCCGGACTAGAAGAAAAGCGAAATTTCCTACTATCCGAGTCGTCACAACTCATAATCAGCCTGAAAACTCCGCATGGGAGAGCTCAGCGATGTGAAGTAAAAGAAATAAGGGTGAGTGAGTGGCGGAGGCAGCGAAACGGCACCGGAGGGGGGATGGGAAGCACGGGACTCTGAACAAGTGGAAACAAACAGACAACATCCATAGCACGCGGAAGAACAAATATTGAAAAAACCCGTCACACGACTCAATGGCCTGTTGAGCAATTTTTTCCCACATGGTTTGTAGATAGGGCTCTGCAACGCTGTCTCATTACTTTTGTACTGTAATCGACTTCAGTAGGCAGTAAACATTTGGTTCTTCTAGTCTGCGCATACCCTAGTGTGGGTGTGCCGATGTGGATTTGGTTCTTCTTGAAGGTCTAGCGAATGTTTTACGGCTTACGCTTGGGGTGCTTCTCCAGTTTAGGGGTGGTATGTGTACAGCTGTGATAGGGAACTTGTGACTTCGCCTACGCCGCAAGAGCTCCCCAACCTCGGCATCCTTCACGGGTCGGCCCGGCATCACGCCTACAGTCTCCCTCCTGTCCAGACTGTTTGGCAGTTTAACGCGTGCGCGCGCACAAACAGGTGGATACGGGCTTTGCAATTGGCCGATCGGTTTTGGGCGAGATGCCCCTGCCAACCAATCACACGAAGCCGGCGGCGGAGACCACCCAATCTCGCTGTTGGATTTGTTCTCATTCACAGACATGTTCTCTCTTAAATCATGACTAGGATAAGTCTTTATATCATGCATTATACAGGGCAGTTTCACACGAGATTTCTGTGACCTATACGAATGTCAGCTTTGTAGTCGGAAAATAAAAGCACGAGGAAGGCTGGACAAAAAGGAGCGTAGCGACAGCAGGCTGGGGAATGAAATGCGGGCAGGTGGAAATAGACGAACATTGAGTTAACACCGACAACATGAAGGACAGAAGACATCGGACGCACAATTACTGTACGCATGGCAGAGCACTAACCTCCGGAAATTTAAAACCCACTTCGGGTATCGATAGCTGATGATCAAAGAAAAATCGATTAAGTCGGATGATAAGCAATTTTAAGGTGGGTAAAAAGTGCTCAAAAGTCTCCAAAATAAGGGGCTATGCAGGGTGCAGGCTCCCGGCCTGTTGGATGACTGGGACAAAGAAAGGAATATCCATACTTCTGTAGACACATGTGTGAACAGGATTTTCCGATTTCTCAAAAAGCAAGGCATGTTCGAAAATGTTCTGGCTGCCATAATAAAAATGACAGCTATGTCATGCAACTTCAACAACCGAAAGAGGGGAGCACAAAGATTAATCCTACTGAGGAAAAATACATCGCCCAACGAAAACGCAGTGCACTGGACAGACTCAGTGTAATTAATTCGTGTGGGACGAGGGTAAGTTTGAATCCAAAAGTTTCGTTTGTTGGATGTTGTTATAACCACCACCTGTGCCCATACTATCAAATAATAGGTCGCCACTATTTGTAAATCTGACGAGAATCTGGCCTGTGAGGGTGCAGGCACATAAATCAATTTGAAAATTGGCGACAACCGAAATTCAGCGAAGGCTGACTGATTCGGTGTATTAACCCTCCCCCCTCCCCAAACAAATGACGGAACATTGCATGATTGGAATTTATGCGAACGCCCGCTGTCCTGCACGTGATAGTCAACTGTCGCTGGAGGTGCTTCCCAACCACCTAAGTGTACTTGTATGAGCGCACGGATAAATCCATTCCCCCTGTCAGTGACAGCCAGCCTCCTAAAGCTGTGTAAATTGTGTGCTACTTATTTGACATCAGTAGAAATGTATGTTAAATAGTTGATATCGGCAAGGAAAGCGAAGATGAGAGCGGCCATTGATGGCTTATTGGCCATCATCAGTCAGTCATTTAATCTACAAGTTTTAAAATAAGCTGGGATTCGAGACCGCATTCACTGGCCATTTAACCCTCTGTCGCTGAGCCAGGGGCCCGCCGTTCTGTCGGTTCTGATCGGGAATACTAATTAATAGTCGTCGTCAGTCAGTCAAATCTGCTTGCATGGGGTTCGAATTCGGACTCCTTGGTTACTGGCTGTTTGTTATGCAAAGCATCGAAGTGGGGAGAAGGTGAGGTGCTCACGGACGAGTAATAAGGCTGATTGGTCAACCGTCACACCGGATCCGCGCTTTTACGGGCTCAGGTACCGCCCACTGCGCAGTTCAAACTTCCAGCCCCAAAAACGCAGCGTCTGCATCTCTCTCTCCCCTCTCAACGATAATCAGCTTCACTGCCGGACAAAGCCCGATAGGGGTGGCGACCGGCATGCCTGTCGTATGTGAGGTCTGGGCACATCGTGGCATACACAAACTGGACACCCACCGAGTCTAAGCTGAGCTCCAGTCGTCTTAACTCAAGTCCTACCACAACGAGTGTGGGATGGGGGGGAGCACGCTTGTTGTGGATAGTCCTGTTTGACAGACGAGCTGTCCTATGAACTGCGCAGCGCGGGAGAGGAAGGGAGGAGCGCACTCGGTAGCACAACAGTCGGCTCAGCTTCCGACACACATCTGGCAGCGCATAATTCACCAGAGCGAACTCTCGCCTCCGACCCTGTGCGGCGTTCGGAAACAGCTACGATTGGCAGTTCAAAGTAAATAAAAGGGAATTCGCTGCAATCTGAACCGGTCTATCCGCGAACGTGAGGCTTGATCCTTGGGGGACAGGGGATCGACCAAACGTGGTGGTGGGTGGGGTCGGGATAGGATATCCGATGCTCGATCGCATGTAATCTACGTCCCCCGTTTTCTTGATTCACAGGTGGGTGGGGGAGAGCGTGAGGACTTCGTCATGCGGGCCGCTCTCCTCCCTCTTCTTATCACGCTCAGGTAATCGACACTACCAAAAAGCACCCACGTGAAGAAGAGTTAGTGACTAGCTACTATTTATGCATAAAGCAGTGCACTCCGATAAATATCACTGGGACGTCAAGTTCACCTTAGGCAACACAGAGGGAGGGAGTTGTTTCGCGAAAATGCAGCAAAAGAGAAAGTTTGACAGAGTGTGTCAGCAGTTGCGGTCAGATCAGACCTCATTCACAAGCTTGAGCAGCACTTGGATAGAAACGTGTTAGACAGAGGTAGCGATAAAGGAGCCTGCGAGTGTCACAGAAGCCTGTTAAACTATTCAACTGAACTGACTGCAAGCAGTCACCGAGTCGATTAGGGCGGATGAAACGAAAAATCCTCGCTAGTCAGGCATGTGGGCCGGACTTGGGGTGACGGTAGGATGAAGGGCCCTAATTAGCTGTCGGTGGACCGTGTACTGACGTATGTACTGGCAAAATATAGTTAAGTACTGATGCCTGGCAGGTGTGTCCAAGAGCGGAGAAACAAAAGACGGAGAGCGAATGAGCATGAGTTGAGGGATAACAGGGATGTCTGCCAGAAGATAGGCTCAGTTGCCTGATGGTCAGGCACTCTTTCAAGATGGGACACCATGGAATATCCAGCTGGATAACGTGTCTACACACATTCATCATTTTCACGAATGGAAGAGAATATGCGCATCACAGGTTCTTGTTTAAAAGAAGACACAGCCACGATCACTGGGGCGGTAGATTCATTGGCCTTAGCTTCCAAACTCGAACTCGAGCTCATCATCAGAGACCGCTAGAGTGCAGCGGCGTGTGAACATTTATATTACTGCGCCGTGAGGGGGGGGGGCGACTACGTCCGTTGCTAGGTCCGGCTTATGCCGCCTGGCCCACAGTGGTCCCCCGGCGTGGTGACGCCGTTTGTACTTCGCAGCGATGTGAGCTGCGCCACCTGACAGCGTCTCAGTGATCGTGAATTCACCACTTTACTCGAGGGTATCGTTTTTGCCACTGACTGCCTTCTGTGCTTCCCTGAGTTCCGTCAGCTTACTGCCCTGTGTGCTACCCACCCGTAAATCATTCACGTATGACAAAATTCTCAGTTTTTTGACAACTAATAGGGTTCCTTCACTTTACCTTTGTCGGACGTGGTTTGGAGAGACAGGGTCCAGGGGTTCAAAAGAGTAAAAACTAGACGTCGGGACAGTGTGCCAGTGAGGAATGGGAAGTGGGTGCTGAATTTCAGCATGCGCGCATCGGGTTACTGTTTTTCATTGAGTCAGTGGCATCTAGGAAAAACGGGGGCACGCTGCTTCATCGAGATGATACAGCCCCTTCTCAAAAACTATAGTCTAGACTACCAGGAAGGCTTCGTTGACTAGACTGATATAAACTATCTCTAATTGTTTCACCCGGGATGCGAAGAGATGAACATTACCTCATTGCTCTTATTAATAACATATTTTGATTGACATCCTTCTCATATAAAAGTAAGGGAAGTGATGAGGATCTATCGAAAGCAAACGTCTGCTCGCCCAGTAGTCTCTTGAATTCTTCTATGTAAATGGCCGAAACCTTGAAAATTACTTGCCGAAATCAATACGTGAGTAGAACCCCTTGAAGCTACGTCACGTAGAGGCAGAAAGTCGACGGAACAATTGCCCCAAGCGCGGTAAACACGACCCGCTTACACTGAAAAGTTTCTCACGCTAAAATAGCACCCGGAATGACAGACGTTGAAACCAAAAACAAACGGCTGGGAGCCAGTTGGAAGGTTTCAACGCCAGCTAAAAATATTCATAGATGTTTTGACAGATTTTGAATAATTCATACTGACCCAACTGTGCAAAGCTCGGCGCCTCGATGGGATTCGAACCCACGCAGTAAGGAGAAGGCTTTAGTACAGCCGACGCTCCAACCACTTGAGCTACGAGGCCCCGCCGGACGACTCGAGTTTAATCACATTTGGGTCAAGTTACCCGCCCAACCTACTGCAACGTCTGGAATCCACCAAATCTGATACAGTAAATTGACTGTCCAATATGAATTATTCAAAATCTGCCAAAACGTCTAATGAATTATGTGAGCCTGGTAGTCATCTGATGGATTTTAGATGTATTACTTAGGAAATCCTGCTTGGGCAGTCAATTTACTGTATCAGATTTGGTGGATTCCAGACGTTTCAGTAGGTTGGGCGGGAAGCTTGGCCCAAATGTGATTAAACTCACGTCGTCCGGCGGGGCCTCGTAGCTCAGGTGGTTAGAGCGTTGGCTGTACTAAAGCCCTCCTCTTACTGACGTGGGTCCGAATCCCACTGAGGCGTCGAGTTTTCCACAGTTGGGTCAATATGAATGGCCTTGAAATATGTTTAAGGGGAAAACCCTCGGTGTCAGTAGGACCTAAATATGCACTCAGGTATCTTTCAGATTGACAACCCGAGGGTGGCGGTATAATCACAACAAGAAAAATGGACCAATGAGCTATCGAGATAGATTTGACATCCAGACAACAGACCGGCGATTGTGTGGACTGGAAGCATGCTCATACCAAAGTGCTCAAATTCCACGTAACCAATCAGGAGGGGCGCGCAAAGAGCAGGCAGCAAAGCAGAAAGAAGAGGATGAGACAAAAACTGACCGAAGCCCTTGTAGAATTGCTGGTACAACGCGGAACCACCTTCACGGACAGGAGAAGAAAGTGTGTTAGAATGGTGGGGAGTGAGGGGGCGGGTTTGGAAGAGGCTTGTAGACTGTACGTAGGCAGGCAACCGAGAGACATAGCAGGGAACGAGCGGTACTAACAGCAAGGACGGTGTACCCAAAGAGCCCAGTGGTGCGAGACATTCGGTGGTCACATTACAGTTAGGAAGAGGAACAATGAAAGCAGGACACACACTGCCAGTCATTGTCGAGAGTCTGCTGTGTAAAGACGGCGGTAATACCTGTAGCTTGTTGGGACCAATTACGAGGGGCGGAAATGATGGCCGGGAAAGGCAAGTGAGCTGATGAGTATAAACGCACCCCGCCCCCCGTTAAGGGCAGGCGAAGACGAGTCCAGAATTGGGGACAGGAATGCCCTAGGGGGTTCCCCAACGGTACATTAAAGTGGGAAATAGAAACAACTGCTAACGCGAAGACTACGAGTGTTAACCTAATCTTCAGTTTTCGTGATGAGCCTTTTTCTGAAACAAAAGAAGCCGCATGCAGTATTCACATGGAAGTCGTGAGGCACACATGAATGACGTCCAAGCCAGGAGTGGCCACCCTTGAGGTTTGCACTTCCGCAAAATCGCTGGGGACTTATGGCCGATTTCGACAATGGGACAGAGGCATGAAAAGGGCATGTGTTACCCTGTATCAGCGTTTGTTCTGAGGCCATGGAATGTGCCACCCGTGAATTAGTGGTTGACGCCAAACATCAAATGTCACAGTGCTTAAGCAAGTCGTACAACGATGAGGCGCCAATCCGAACGAGCTGTGTTTAAGTCACCCGCCGCACTGCATGAGCTGAATACCCCTGCGATTGCGTAGGTTAAAACGGAGAGACACTGGCGATAGGGTGGCCAAATGGTCGACTTAGAATACCTTGTGGCTAGTCGCATTTGAGGATAAGACCACAACCGTAACTTCGATTTCAGGAAGAAAGTTGGACGAGCAGGGATAAAACTGTGCGACGGACGATGGAGGTGTGAGAGTCCGACCATGGCATGATCAGCAGATACACCGAGCTTTCCCCTGACTACTGAGCAGTACGCAGATAGGTCGTGGGTGCAGACTGGTTCCATGCCTCATCATTGCAGCCAAAGTTTGTGCAAGAGTTGGTTCGTAAGAAAGGCGAGTCTAATTGGATATTTCGAACACTAAAACTGCATTTTGTTGCCTTTCCTATGCCACTAATCATGGGGCCAACATCAAAACCTCACAACCTTAAGCTCTCTTGTTCGGATAGGTGATCCCTCTGTTCCCTCATCAATACACGACGTTTGCATCAGTAGCCGTCAGTGCTGGGGATTTAAGAGGCCTCGCATGGCTGGTTAAACAAGGAGACATTGCGTCATCATTGGCTCGCCATTGGTAAGCAGGCTCTCTGTAAGGCGTCGCAGGCCACGTAAAGATAGTACTACTAGCCTCGGCTAGGCACCGATGCGACGTATTAGTTACCTGTAAGAAGGTCGCTAACGGTGAATGTTGCTCATCATCAAATAAGGCTTCACTGCCGCCAGTACAATCCTAAAACCTCGAGGTGATGCGTTGGAGAAGTGAGCGGAGGCGTCGACTTTCCGACTCGGCTGTTACAGAAAACCGCCCGCCCACCCAAACGCTCCACACAACCACTATCTAGCGAGCTCCAGCCTGGCCGGGTTTCGCACGATCAGAATGCCCTGATCCGTGGGCTCTGTTTGGAGATCGCGCGGATAGATGGCGACGAAAGGCGCAGTTTACGTCCCAGTATCAAGCTTAAGGCCTTCTTTGAGGCCTGATTGCTTATGACCGTGATCTGCCAGTTCTCCGTCAGCCGTCCGCGCTTGGTGGGCGTCGACGCACCGGGTCACTGCTTCGCCCTAAAGCACAACGTCTGTCTTCCCACCGACCAACCAATCGCAGACGCGCTCGCCCAACTACCCGGATAGAGGAGCTTAAGCAAACAAACAGCAGGAGAGACTTCTCCGGCTGCCTCGAGATCGCTGGTTGGTAGAAAAAGGTGGAATGAACTGTCTGCAGGAGTGTGTGTGTGTGTGTGTGTGTGTGTGTGTGTGTGTGTGGGGTGCAGGCAGATGAAACATCGAAACATTCATGGACAGTGAAAGCGGATAGGAGAAGCGACATGCAAAGCTGGACAAGTAATACTAACCAGAGAGGCGGTGAATCCGACTTCATCGGGCTTATAGGGGGCAAAAAGTTGCGGGACAAGAGGCGGCGGAGGGGAAAACTCGTAAGGGCAATGATATGAGTTTTAATGAGGTTAAATTTAAAAAATGCGCTCCACTGCCAGGCTGATTGCTCGCGGCGCCTACTATGCAAGCTCTAGACCGCAGGGTAATCCCAGCAGCTGCCCTGTCTATGAAGGCAGTAAAAAGAGCATTAAAAGGCGTTAGGCGGTTTTAAGGTCTGACCCTGCCATCCGACTGTTAGCGGGTAGAACCTCTAGCTGAACACCGCGTGTGAGGGCACTTACGGTGAGTGAAAATTCCCCCATACGTGCGGTATTGCTCCTAACAAAAAGGACCTTCAGTTAGGGGAGGAACAATAAGTGGCGTACTGAAAAGTGGGTGCGTGTTTGTAAACACTGCCCTGCAGGCTGGGTTCATGAGGACCAACACGACTGACATTTTTTTCACACTCGAACCCATCAACAGCAACAAGCGTTACCTATTGCTGTCGCCGATGTCGGGTTCCAGTGAGAGCCTGAAACTTCCGGCGAATGGAAATTAATTCCTGTTCCAGCGATCGCGTCCCCATCCTCCAATCAACTGCTTCATGGGACTTGCCTTTGAATTTGTACTGCGGTAATCTCAGCCACCGAAGCAAGCTATTTCCAGGAAGCTGCTAGCAGGCTGCTCAGTCGGGCACACCTCTGCAGTTGCGGGGGTACACTACTTTCGTGTAACCAACGTTATTTTCTGCGAGCTTGTTGATTGGCCCTTTTGGCCAGTCTTGCACTTCCAATACCACGTGGAAGCGGACGTTTGTGCGTTATTAAACAATAGCTACCGTCCTCTCAGTCTCTTCTTTGTGAACCCGCAACTGCAGTCTCACTCGTGTTCCACTGAATAGAGAACGTGCAGTGGATGTGCTATCTCATTAAATGTTAACCGAAATGTCGAAATCCGTTGACAATCCCAAAAGATTACTTACAGTAAATGGGCTGGCGCATGAA
>CACRXP010000741.1:143496-156901 GCA_902702965.1 Spirometra erinaceieuropaei
GCCCTCCTGTCCAGCTGTTGTGACCCCCGGCTCCCCCCACAAAGTATTATCACCTCATGCGCGTCGGACGACCTGGCTTGATACCCGTGAGCCCCTGTAATTATGCTTCCCCCTAATCCGTCCAATCTCATGACCAGCCCTCAACCAGTCACCCCCACCTACTGACACAGACTTTCACCCCCGCGTAAACGACACACCTCGACTGACGCTCTCCGTGAACGGACGCTTATCTCTGTTGCAAGCAAACAGCCAACTTACGGCAACCTGCCCTGTGTACAGAATAAACTAGTCCTCACAGCTCCCTGACTTCCGACAGTAGACGAAACGAACTTATTGTGCGTGGTTTAAGTTGATCTCACATCCTTGACCGCCACACTAAGACCAACGCATTAAGGGCCAATATTCTCAGAAAGCAGGAGGGTTTGGAAGTGAGATGGAAAAAACCGGATAAACACGTGCGAAGTATTATTTTAGCGCCTCCCCTCCCCCCTACCTGTTTTCCCGCTACCTCCTTCTTTTAAGATGTGATCCTGCTTTCATACTTTCTCAGGAGTCACCTGACCGAGTAAGCCAACTTTCCTAGGGGAGAAATAGCCAACTTACCTCAAAAGTGAAGACAAACGCGAACTTGACGGCCAATATATGCCAGAATGCCGGTGTGTAGTCATAGGGTTGAGGATCCCAGGGTGCCTGGCGGAGATCAGGATACCTAGGAGAGGGGGGAAAGTTTACGTGAGGATGAAGGCCAGATGGAAATCCTTCATGACATGGAGACGGCAAGAGTAATGAAGCCCTCCCTTCCTCCCCCCTTAAGCGCACCTGCAGTAGAGCGAACCGTTGAGAATTTCCCGATTGCTATGGGAGGCAGTGAATCGGTCTGCAGCCATGTAGGAGAGCGAGAAGTTTGTGTAGCCGGCCATGGTCGAGGTGGGAGAGTAGTATAGGACGTAGACCAGACGGTTAATGAAGCCGGTGGTAAAAGCAATCAGGCAGGCCTGTTTGGGAAAGAAAAGGGGGTTTGAGGGCACAGCATTACTGATGGGATTCAGTAGAGCGCTAAAGGGTCGCTTTTTTTCTTAAACGAGGCCGAAATAAGAGCTCACATTTGTTCGAATGGCGATCGAGGAGAGGACATCGAGGATGGAGAACCAGATGCCTAAAGCGGAAAAGGGGAGTAATGAGACAATGTACCGAGAAAAAAACTCACTGGGCGGTCGGCCACTCAGAAGACCAAATAAAGGGAGACAAAATGAAAACTCCCTAACCACTAAAAATTCTCAGCGGCAGCGGGGAAGGTGTATCGAATGGAATGGAATTAGCAGACGTTTCCGATTTAGCGTCTCATATCAGGGTTTTGCGGAATGCATAAAAGGCCTGAATTTGGCCAGCCGATCAAATAAATAAAGCAGTAGGTGGCATATCCCATAAGCTTTTAGCCAAAATTCTGAAATATCCTCTCGATTCGTATGGACGTTGTATAATGCCAAGATATTTCTACCACTCCCGGATGTCGATTTTTAACGGGGCTTTTTACTGACAGCATGCAAAAGCCATTCACTACCTAAGCATAAAAATTGTTTTCAGTGACTTTCTAGGCCATTATACATTTATGTGTATGCTATAGAAAACATACACAAAGTATCCCTTCACGCACAAGCTTTGGGAAAGATTTCATCTTCTCCAAACTTCATACTTGAGAAAATTTGTCTTCCGATTAAAAAAAACAAGTTTGCAATTGTGAGATTTTTGAGACGGCAAAATGTTCACTCAAATAGCATCCTACACGTCCGTTGACAAATGCTGCTTATGAAATATTCAACTCAGTCCACATTCTTTGCAAGCATTCATGAACATCTTGGCAGCCTAAAGAAACGAAAGGGATTCCTCACATGAAATGCCAGCATCTTACTGTTTGGAAATCCCAAACGTACGCGTAATGGCAAAGCGGGTTTAAAAATATTCAGCGACTGAGGAGCTTTTTCAACCTGGATGGTACTCGTTCTCAAAGATAACAGCTGAAGATGTGATTTGCCACTAAGCGTTTGCAAGAGACAATATGTTTGTCCATACTCTATAAAAAAAATGTATTTAGGCCCATAATGGTGTGGAAAACAAATAGAAAATATTTAAGTAATTTAGTAGGCATATTTTACCAAGTATGGTTTTTTATGCGATCGGTATGGAATGCATTCAAAAGCAGGCAGCCTGGCGTGATTGAAATGTGTTTTCGATTCGAAAAGATTACTTAAGGGAGGTAGTACGATTAGTGGTCGGGCAACATAATTTCAAGATCTTTCAGTCACAGTAGGATGGCGGCTTTTGAATGAGCCTCTTTCTGGCTGCCTGCATTAAGTTACATTCTGTAAAATACGACTGCTTAAGTGGCACAATTTTTTCCCACCGATCCTGGATGCCCATAGAAATTCAAATATATTTTATAGACAACAAGCACAAAAATGTTCTTTCTTGCAGCAGTTTGGCAGAAAATCACGTTTTCTTCGAGTATTGTACTTAATGAGAGGGTAGTTTTCGCTCTTAACAAAGGTTTCTGATTATCAGATTTTGTGAACTGAAAAGTAGGCATTTTTAAACCATTGTATCTCTCCGTTTATTAATGCTGCTTATAAAGCATACAGCATGGCCACCTCTGTTGCAAAATTTTATGAGCCCACACGATGTTTTCGTAACGGCATACATAAATGCATTATTTTGCTTACATTTCGTCATTTTGAAAATCCTGAATAAAAGTTCAGAATTAGTCGGGAACTGAAAATGCTTTCTAAAACAGAGGTACCCATTTTTCAAGTGTAATACTCGAAAAAGACGTATTTTACCACCAAATGAATGCAAAAGAAATTATTTTGTGGACGTCTTCCATCAAATAAACTTGAATTTTAGAGGACATTGGAAATCAGTGGAGAAAAGTCGTACTACTTAGGTATTTATTTTTATACAGTGTAGTTTTTCCAAACGGCCGGAAGGTAGCTCATCCAATAACCGGTATCCCGACGTGACCAACAGATTTTGAGCTCATCCTGCACGAAAATTAAGATTGCAATCCCACTTATGTAACCCTTTATAATCAGACCAAATTTCAAAATTTTGGTTAAATTTTATTGAAATAGCACATATACTGTCTCCCTGGGCTGATGCAACACGCTAATCAGTATTAACCACCTACATGAGCAATGTTTTCTAATCAAAAGCATATTTCAGAGTTCCCGTTGACATTCTATTAGATGCCTCACTTCACTTCGACCTTCATTTAAACCTGGACTGTAAGCCAACGAGGATAGAAACTACGCGATGTGGTAACAATGTGGCAGTCACCTGCGGATAAACAGCTTGAGGCTCCGTTCTGTGACTATGAGCTCAGAAATGATTAGACAGGAACCCGCCCAACTTCGGTTTACACCACCAGCTCAAATTTGGACTTCTGTTCGGTGTCAGCATAGTAGTAGGAATCGGATAGCTATCCATCCGCCATGTGCACCACCGCCTTCTCAAGGACGTGATTGTAGTTTACGCATGAATTGATTTTCAGTGAGATCTACTTGCACAGGCACACACACAGCATGCGTCAGTGTGAGAACACAGACAAGTGGATGTGGGCGCGGGTGCGGTGACCGACGAAACCGAATTCATGTATGCGGGTATCACACGCGCTTCGGTCGCTGGGACCATACCAATCAAACTCCAAAGGAAGAGTCGCAGATCTCTCGTCGACAAGAGCTGGTCTAGAGGGCGTTTGTGCATGGGACTGCATTGGGGATGAGTCAGCCAACCAGTTGGCAGGCCTCGAGATCATGAATTTTTGTGTGGTGACCATTTAAAAAAATGTAGATGTCGGAATACAGGGGGATATCTGGAGCTAGTCACCGAGACAGGCACGCCGTGCCCTGTGGCAGATGGAAGGGACAAAGAGCATGAATAGGAAGACCAGAAGGGAGCAGGAGCTGTCGGCAACGCGGAAAATGGACCTACCTATAGTTTTTTCGCGTCTGATTACGGGTCTGCGAAGAACCCGCAGGAACTTAGCGGCATCGGTGCGTATTTCAAACATGTTGTTCAGCAGGGCGAATAGTGGCGCCACAGGGAAGGCCGGTACGAACATGGTGATGAATCCATACTGAATGACTAAAAAATTTGAGGAAAAGGCTTGTTAGACAGAGGAAGCATTGGCGATTGTTGAATGGGCCTTGTTATTATCTCCGAGGGGGACATCATATCCGTTCGGACGGATGAGAAGGTCTTAACAGTGGTTTAAATACACTGTTAAAGAGGAGGATGTCCATTGAGACACCGTCTATATAGTGATGACAATGTTGGATAATTTTTTTACGTTTTTCAGGGCGCGAGGCTTCATGCATTCAATCCGTACTAAAACATCCTGAGTTAACTTTACGCCCAGTAAGCAGAAAACTACGGTCAGCTTCCACTTCTTACCGGTAATACCGAGATTCTCGTGTCTTGTTCCACAATTTTACGAGACCTCAGCTACTGTGTTAACACAATTCATACATGTATTCTTTTATATTTTCCATTACCTGGTAGACAATTTTGCTGTGAAACGCGGGTTATAAGGTTTCTGAAAAGTGCGCGAACTTGTTGACACGCCCTAAAATGGTGCCACAATACGACCTACTTACATTTTATAAGTAGTAAATGTTAATACAATTAACGCGTTGCGCAAAGATGTCTTATGCTAATGTTGAGGCACGCAGTCGTTTGCCGGATTACGGCATTTCAATAGGATTAGCAACCTGCAGTTAACTGGGCACATGAATGTAACTCACGCATCTCCAGGTACTCCTCAAAGAGGGGTCGTGAGCCAGCATCAATGAGGGTGTAATTACTACGACAATGATACATGGTGGCGATTTGCTTGGCTGCGGCCAGTTCTTCCGCCGCACTCGGCACTGGAGGAGCGCTCGGATCAAGAGAACCGTACGGGCCTCCTGAACTGGATGCTGCTGCTCGCACCGCTGCCTGGCGTTCCAGCTTCTTTTTCGCACTCCGGCGGGCAAGAAGGACTTTGATAAAACGTTTGATTGGTCTGTAATGGAGGAAAGAGAAAATGTGTTAACCAGAATGATAGCAGGTGGTCAGGGGAAATAAAGACCATGTGCCAAATAGCAGAACGTCTTGGTTGTTATGTCTCGTACCTAAAAGGCCCAATTGAAGCAACGAAGGCCGTCATTGACAACCAGTACTTTATAATAATAATAATAATAATAATAATAATAATAATAATAATAATACTAACAGTTATATTTATTTGGGCACACGTCGACGAGACAGCGCCCCAACTACGACCTGCCCAATCGTGCAATGTACGGTCTACTCTCAGAATTACGCTCCTGAAACGTTGCTGCGAAACAAGCAACTGTAAAGGACACCAGCACCAACGCACTGGAGAAGGCGTTTTACGCACAGGTAAAACGTACCTGTTTTATACCGAGTGTTGATCGTAGGCAACATTTAGCTCTTTGTCGCGTCCAGTCCGACGATGGTCAACTAACACATTGCAGCATTCGAGGACTCAGACTTTATGTACAACCACAGGTAGTGTAGTAACTAATAGAATCGAAGAGGCGAGTTTCAGGAAGCAGTTACGAAGGAGGCACGATCGCTGGAACAAAAGCCCAGTTAACCTGACGTTTCAGATTCTCACTCGAATTCATCATCAAAGGCAGAGTCAGATAACGGTGGTAAACTGCCCAGGTGTTGCAGTACTTATAGGATGTAGTTGCTAGGCCGCTACATGCGAGAATGCGCACTTCAACGACTTTCTCAGGGGACATTAGGAACCCTTGAAAGACCTGGTCAACCTTTTCGGCCTATTCGAGCCACTCAGACGCCTGACTGCGGGAAGACTAGCCAATAACTAATCAGATGGTTCGGACTAAAGACTGTACAGTCGCGGATCATGCAACGGCGCTACCTTCAAGCTTGACCACGTAACGATGGGATGAAGTGATAGCATAGGAATATTGCCCATTACCAAGCCGACGGCTCACTGTCGTCCTGAATCTTATACTGGTGTGTCATATGGGTGGGTAGAGAGCCATTGACTTTCAAGTACAGGCATTACGGCGAATTCCCCTTCACCAAACCACCGGCTGCCGAGTCACTACATGGTGGAGTTATAGAATAACCGGAAAGCTATGCTTACTTAAGCGAGAATTTGTCCAGAAGGGGCCTCTTGTGAGGCCCTTCCGCGTTGCCGTAAGCTCAGCTATATTTTCGTAGATCTGTACTTCGAAAACACTTAGTTGTAGCCTCCTAAAATATCCATCCTCTATAGGAAGTTTTACTACTGCCACTGGCTTATTGCTGCGATAACGGGTAAAATCACGCGTAAGCAAACGCTACCACGGCGACACATAGTCAGAGGCTAACACTGGTCAGGCGAGGGAAACCGAGCTCCGTGCAGACAATTTTGAATAAACCTCCCACTGGCGAAGAAATGCAAAGCTGCTGTCGTACACGCTGGAAGTTAAGGTTTGCACTGGAGAAAGCACACAAAGGCAGGCCAGATGAGGACATCGACAAGTGAACTGGGCGCAGGTGTGCGCACGTGCGGCAAACGCACAGTAGCCAGGGTGGGCCTTTGAATTTGAGTCGCCATTTTTGTAGTTCTCCATTCACGTGTGGATTTTTATAAACTGTACATTACTGTGCCTTTTGCCCTTCGATATATTAAACTGTTTTGCATCCCTTGTTTGTCTGAACTAAGAATATGAGGTCGTATCTACAGTGCGCTAGCCGCAAACTGCTTCACTTTTCGGCCAATATGTCGTATTTGCGATCGTTCTGTGCTTGATTTATCAAATTTGCGTCAACAAAGGCCTATACATCGGAAAAAAACACCGTTGTGGCTAGGAACTCGCATTTAAGCTTAGCCAAGGAACAAAGTGTCAATTGCAGGCTTCTTGTCGACAAATTGTCGTTCTACCTTCAACAAAGGTCACGATTTGGAGCTACTTTTGTCGAAAAAAGAACACAGCAGAAATGAAGGGCTTTGCCTTCAAGAGACGTGGTTAAATGGTGACAATGATTCGCAACTTATTACTTCTCCATCTTCCTACCGTTTTCGAACGAGTAGAAAATCTTGTGGCAGAGGTTGAGGCATTGTCATTTTTGTTAATCAAAACTACTGTAGGGGCTTTAAGTCCCTATTTCTTACTCTGTTGATTTGATTGATGCCATCGCTGTTCTATGTAAGCCCCGTTTGCTAAACAATTTTAAAGTTATTATATTTGTTAGTACTTACATTCCCCCCTCTCCCTGTGAAGGTGGCCTAAACCGGTTTTTCGACTTTCTTTCACAAAAACTTGCTACATTGTCCTGCGAATATGTTATTCACTTATGCGGTGATTTGACTGGCGTAAATTTACCTCCCCTCACACTTGTAGGCTTTGATGATCTTGTCTCCTTTAATACTCGTGCAGATGCCCCTCTTGATCACAGCAGGCTTTTTTAAGTTAAAACTAGGGCTCTATTGTCCGGTTCTGATCATTCCACTTTATTCTGTCTTCCAAAAATCTATTGTACTTCTAAAGGTGCACCGTTAGCCAAGTCTGAGAGAAAGGTTAAGGTTCGCAGCACATCCGCACAAAACATTCTTCTGCTTCAGACCTGCATTTCTTATACTATCCCCGCTTTCCTTGAACAATCGAATGTCGAATCCTGTTCTTCCAACCAAACAGCGTTTTTAATGAATTTTGTTTTAATATTTGCTGTCCTCTTGATACTTTAATGGTACGACCGGATAGAATTTCTTTCCCTGTCTGAAATTCTTAAGACAAAAAAGAAGTCATTTAGAGGCAAGACTTACGTTACAGCCTTAAGGACGTTACCGTTTTAATAAAAACAGAGATTGACAGGCTAAATAACCTGTTTGTTAGTCAACTTTTAACCCCTTCATCCTCCCCTTTTTCCCTCCTTCCTCTCCTGAAACTTCAAAGAATCTTAAGCGTCTCACGTGCTATCGCAACACACCAGTACATGTGGATGCTGATTTAGACTCCTTACATAAACATTTTATATTTCCTCACAATGACTCCCACCTTCCCTCAGATGACATTCCCCTATCACTATTTGCCTTCCAACTCGTGTCTGTGGCGACAGTAGAGATGCACCTTAAAAGGGTCCGTGGATCAACAGCTGCCGGGCCGGATGGTGTCTCGTCTTTTCTTCTTAAATCTTGCTGTCCTCAGATTGCCCTATTTTAACGTACCTTATTAATATGTCTTTCATGGAGTCCAAGATTCCGACGCCTGGCGTATAGTGAGAATCACTCCCATCCATAAAAACCGCTAATTTTGGTCCTAAATCTTTTCGTCCAATCGCCTGCTCCTGCGCACTACTAAAGCTTGCTGAAAGAGTTGCCCTAGATAGTAAAAAGCCTTTTTCTTCCAGTCTTTCCGACCCTCTATAACCTGCATACAAAGCCAGACGCAGTACTTTAGATGCTGTTGCTCTTGTGTTTCAGACTGCTCTAAAAGAATTAGACAAGGGCTGCCGCGACTGTGCATGCGCTTTTCATGACTACTTCTCCGTCTTAAACAGCGTTACGCGACCTCTTCTCCTTACCAAAACATCGGCATGCGGCTCTGCCGGCTGGGTCGTCTCTTGGCCTAGCGATTATTTTACTTCCCGCACTCAATTTTTCCAACCTGGCAAGCGGAAATCTATGGTTGTTCCCCATGACTGCGGAGCTCTTCGAGGTTCCATTCTATCTCCTCACCTCTTCGCCCTCAACACCGACGATCTAAGATCCCCAAACGACTGTATTTTGGTTACGTATGTTGATGATTTGGTTGTTGGACACCCTCTCAAAAGTCAGACACACCTCCAGTCTCTAAAGGCTGGCCTAAAGCATGTCCTAGTATGGTCGGGGGAAACTGGTCTCCTAATGAACAACCAAAAATCAGTTCAGTGTATTTTCCGACTGCGGCCCCCTCCTAGTTTTGAATCCTCTGACATCCTTCCTAACGAGGTATCCTTTTCCAGGTACCGTGGCGTTACTTTGTCATACAATCTTTCATTTTCCCTCCATATTAAGTCATTATTTACTACAGTTCGTAAACTTCTTTATTACATTCGTCGTTTACGTTCCTACCAGACACCTCAACCTTCAGTCTGGCGATTCATCGATATCTGCATTCTTCGTCTTATCCTATACTGCTCTCCTGTCACTTTTCCTGCTTTGCTCAAAAAGGATTTTTTAATTTTAAAACGAGGCCTCCGAAGGCTCTCTTCTGCCGCCGGTGTTTCTTAGTTTTTTTCAGTCGACATTATCCTACAACGACATTTCAATACGGTCAAGCAATTTGCTGGTCGGATTATAAATGACGTTGCCCATCCCTTGCATTCTGTTCTTATTTCTGCGACGTCTTCCGCCCGATGCGCCGCAGCTTCCGACTTATGTCGTGTCACATATCGGCTTTTCGAGCTTCTGTATTGTCATTCCTGGCGCGCTCTCTTACGAGTGAAGGGATAGAAATACAGAAGCTAAGACTTGAACTGTCTTCATAAAAATCGTTTCTTTTGTGTTAAACTTTGTGACTCATTTACTGCCCATAGTGAATGGAGCCGATTTTTTGCTGAAAATTTTTAATTTATGATTTCAAAATAAAGCGAATTCCCCACTCTCTCTCTCTCGCGCTCTCCCTCAACAAGACCGTACCGAGCAACAACTACTTACTTAAATACAGTAGGCAATTCTGAATAGTAAACATATAGCGGTCATATATCCCATCCTTGCCCAAAAAAGGCAGAACTCACGGAATGGTGTTCTCAGTGATAAAGTTGAGGAATTGTTTGCCCACCATGATGATCGCCAACTGGATGAACAGCTGGAAGAGGCAATTGCCGCCGTCACACTGAAAAAAGACAGTCAGTAAGTGGAGCGGTAAGGTGGTACTGCATAAAATGAGTAGCGTTCAACAAGAAAGAAAAAGGAGAGACTAGGCACCGGAAAAGACCCTTTACTCGGTGCTAGGCAAGCCGCTCAGTGTGCAAACCCATAAAAACGAAGGTTGAATCGACAGAAGTTAGGATAGCGCTTGCAGACCAGAATATAGAAGATGTGGAATTAGGTCCAGTTTATAGTGTGAGGGTAAGATTCTACCATATGGGCCATGGGTAAATGCCATTTCAGTTATGGAAGTAAAGTCCGGTAGGAAACGGGAATAGAAACCCTTACCCGTAGTACAGTTCGGTTTATGCCAAATTCCAAAAAGGTACCCATTTCCGTGTTCTAACACGTGCCTTAACCCTAAACCCAATCACTTGGAATTTAACGCAAGGCCACTCGTATTACGGGAGGTCCTACCTGGAGGTCTCCGGCCGCAGGCGAGAATCCAAGTCTCTCATTCCTCTCGATCAAGAATACTCGCGCGAGTGTTGGCATGGCAACGATTTTCAACCATCGAAAAAATCACCGACGAGCGTAAATGAGGCTGGAAAGCCTTGCTCTGAGTTATGTTACATGAAAATGGGGCAGGCACAATCGCCCGACGTTTCGATTTCGCACTCTCATTCATCAGCAGTGACTGCTATGCTCAGTCGGATACAACCTAGGCCTTAACTGTCGGGCAAATCTCGATCTGAAAACTGTGATAGGGGAAACAACAATTATCAGTGAGGCTGAATAATAGAGTTGCGTGACAAGAGAGTCACACAAAGCTCTGAGTTGCGCAATGCAGGCCAATTACCCAGACAGACAGCCGAACATCACCAAAAAAGGGTGAGTGCAAGCTGGATGACTAATCGACATCACCGATGGCTACACAAGTACCTACAAAGTTGAATCTTCGCCTAATGATTCGGCAGCACGACGCTGCCACTTCTGGAGAGGAGTAAGTGGATCGGAGGTGCCAAAGCGAGCCAACTGACTTGACTCATTGCCAATACTGCCGCCAAGAGGGGGTAACTCTTGTTGAGCTTCTCCAGCAAAACGCGCAAGTCATGAATGCTATGGCACAGAATAAAATATGCCGGGGATGGGGGGTGAGAGCGAGGGCGGAAACAGACTGAATCATGCAATTTGGAAAATAAGCACAGTGAAGGCGGCGAGTTCCAGGGGTGTATTTGAAACTTTTAGCATGCCAATCGTAGGAGACATGAGAATTTAACTTCTGAAGTGTGGGCAGCCCAGCATGAATATGCTGTTGTTACTTTTGTTTGTTGAATGGTTTTGAGGCACAGAAAACCTTTCAAATGTATTTTATGTAAGGAAAACAAACCAAGTTTGGGCGGAATTTGACGTATCTAAGCATTCATGTAATTTCCTACGCTATTGAATATCACAAGTCAAAAATTCTTGTTAGAGTGCGTTTTGCTATAAAGTGGAATTCATATAAGCATGAGGAGTTTCAAATTAATCCATTCTGGAATTGAAAATTCGGATTTTGCGTCGAGGAAAATCAGGCGAAGATAGGTATGAGGAATCGCATTGTTTTCAAGAAATAGACAGTGGAATCGGTTTTAAAAGCCCTGTTTTTCAAATTTATGACGTTTTACGATAAAATACACAGTAACAAACTTGTTTGGCAGTAGTCTGTCCTACCACACCGGAAAGTATAAGGCGTAAACAAACATATATATATGCTGAATGGTTGAGGTAGTGTGCATTCCGATATAATATGATGAAGATAGAAGACTCGTCGGAAAAAATCGAGTTGTACTCGTGAATTTTCGATCTGGTGACACTAACCCGTCGTCAGACGAAATAAACAGAGGAGAAAGTGAAATGGTCAGGCCAAATTGGTTGGCATGACAGGGCAGCCACTAATAGGTAAGCAACTAATGTATGAAAGGAGGAAGGAAACATAATTAGGCCAGGGTATGTGGTGGGGGAGGGAAGAGGGAACTGTTGCGACTCCGTGTATTAGAAGCTAGGGGGTTGGGGCCGCCACGCTCAGTCCAGCGGAAAATGAGAGCAGGGAATATGTAAGGTCAAATTGACATAACCACCTTACGAGGTTGGACATTTAGTGCGAACTCCAGAGAGTTCAGGTGATCTGCCCTGTCCAGGCATTCCGTTGTAGTCCTTGCGGAGGGCAGAATAAGCACGGTTTTGAGAGAACAGGTGGAAAAACCATAAGCCTGCACAGTCTAAAGACCTTAGCCGCCAACTACCAGGTGAGTCCACTTGAAACCGACTTCCGCCTGGGTAGGTTAACATATTTCTAAGTTTGCCGGCTGGGTCACTCCTTAACATTGAGACGAGAATACAAATCCGACACAAAAAACGTAGATATCGTCACAGTTCGCTGACAGTACTAGCATTCAAGAGGCGGAATGCGGGTGCTCAGAAGGGTAGTTTATGCTGACTTGCTCATGGCATGGAATCGCATTATTGATCACCTTACTCGCTAAAGTGACGACTCCGAATGCGAACGCGCATTGTCCTTTTCACGCCAACCAATCGCTGTGTGCGCTGGCATGTTTATTCTTTCTTCGCGTACACCTTCACTCAGTTCCTGCCGCTATCACAATTATGACGCGCTTTATTTCCCGGACTTCTGGATTAACGCACCTGACCTCTGCGTCTTTTGCATCGAGTCAAGTTTTCACTCTGCTAAGTTGCCAAATTCCACAGGCTTCGCCATTGCAGGTTCTGTTTCAGGTACAATCGTTGATCGAGAGTCCGCCGGCCGGCCGACCAACCTTACACCCATCTTAAGGCAGCACTCCTTCGACTTTAGGCTGTGTCTGATCGCCTGCGGAATCACCAGCTGATTAATTAAGAGTGTTTGGGTGACCGAAAACCCACCGAGCTCCCTAGAACGATTCAAACCCCTCGCAGTGAGCTCCAAATCAACGACAAAGCATGCAAAGAAATGTTCAAATCATTTTCGCATCTGGTTCAGAGGATCTCTCGGTTCCACGACTAGCCGAGAACGCCTGGGTAGGTTAACACATTTTCTAAAGTCGCCGACGGAGTCCTTCTCAATACTGACACGAGAATGTCAATTCGACACAAAAACACAGATATCTTCACAGGCAGTCGTGACTACTAGCATTCAAAAGACAGAGGGGAAGAACGGACGCACCCCTGAGGAACGGATAGCCACACTGTCATCGCCCGGAATGGCCGCTGTTGTGCCCTGGATGAAGGCGATGTAGAATACGGAGGAGTAGTAGTTCACAAACTGCAGGAGGTAGAGTTTCAACGTGAGGCTGTCATCGTATTCGGATTGCGTGCGATGGTTCTCCAGATTTGTCATCAGCACGGCCACTTTGTCGTACACCTAGATGGCATGAAAAGACAGCTGAGGCGTGGGGGCGCCGTGTAGAATTGAAGCAGAGAGAGAGAGAGATAGAGAGAGAGAGAGAGAGAGAGAGGAGAGAGGGAGAGAGAGAGAGGGGGGGGAGAGAGAGAGAGAGGGGG
>CACRXP010000741.1:161273-176095 GCA_902702965.1 Spirometra erinaceieuropaei
GAGGACTGCTTTGAGCAGACTGAATTCATATAGACAGTATGTTATTACCGACAAAGACAAGGGAAACTGGAATGGCTATTTCTGGCTTATTAGCCGTCGTCAGCCAGTCATACCCAACCCCGAGGTGTGGAACACCCGGTGTTCGAACTCGGGATCTGTTAGTTAGAAGTCCTCGCCGCTAACCACTGAGCCACGAGCCCGTTACCCTGTCGGCTTCGATCGGGAATATGCAATGGTAGGGGGGGGCGCTCACCGATCGTTCTTACGGAACTTACTCGTTCAGTTGTGCCTTCTGGGCCCTTTTTCGAGCCCAACCAGCAGCCGCACAGTGGCTAATGATATAGGCAGTATGTTGCTACCGACAAAAATAAGGGAGACTGGAATGGTTATTGTCGGCTTATTAGCCGTCGTCAGCCAGTCATACCAGTTATAACACTCTGCCTATATCATGCGCCGCTGTGTGGCTGCTGGTTGGGCTCGAGAGAGAGCCCGTAAGGCACAACGGAACGAGTGAGTTCCGTAAGAACGATCGGTGAGCGCCGTCTACCAGACTGAATTTGCTTTGATACCCGAATAGCGCCCAGATCAAAGTTCAACGCCTCCCACGTTTGTGTCCTGATTGGAGTCCTCAGACGGACACGTGGCGTCCGGATAGATCTGGGTCTTCAATCTGGGACAGTACCTTCAGAATGAACGATGGGTGAGCATGCCAAAGTTTTGCAGTTGGCAGGAGCATAACAAGCACACTTGTGGCGAGGATATCAATGCCGTTACGGCGAGATGCGCCGCGGTACAAGTCCCCCTACCCCCTCTCCGCCGCAGGTTCCCACCGCGAGTGTGTGTGTGCATTTGATAGCTTCACTACACATGCAACGTCGAGACTGGAGCTCGTTCTCACGAAAACGGAACTAGTCAATGCTACCAACAGCGCACACACAGAGTCGGAGTTGAGATTGAGGGGGCAGGGGTGTGATGTGGGGTAGATCTGCAGGTCTGACCAGTCAGTCGTCAAAAGTGCAAACCAACCGGCAGGGAATTGACGCGCGCGCGACAACTCCACTAACAGTCCGACGCGCAGTCAAGGGGCCGGACGCAAGCAGCGTCGCAAATTTGCATGCCCAGCCGTCGGCCTTCCCCCCCCCCCCACTGACGGTCGCGACCGTGCTGGGTGAAACAGCTGATGCATGCCGTTTTACAGAAACCAGAAATAGAACTATGAGAGCAGAGACGGACAACGCGTAGAAGAAACGAGGCAAATGCCAGCGTGATGTCCTCTACCCCCTCACAAGACTGAAATTTTTTTCCCGGTATATATTTCCTCAGGTCCGGTGCATGCAGAAATATGGAGGAAAAATCTAGACCCAGCTAGTCGGCCGCTTGCTGAAAAACGGACCAAATTCCGGAAATATGCTCTTAGATTAGCAACTGGCCTGAGAAATAACCTCGGATCAAGTGATTTGTTGGACTTGCACAATACCATTCGGTTGTGCAGAACGTTTGTTTGTCCGGTTTAAGGGAAATTACGAATTCTTGCAAGACCTAAAATACTTTGACACTGAATATAGTCTCGCATTCACAGGCATTTCGAAAGACTGTCAGTTTAAGGCTTAAGTGTATCTCATTAAATTGGCAGGCTCGACCGGACGGTCAGCCGACTTATGAAATCTGCGAATTGTAGGCTATACTTTGAGTACATCAGACATCTTAAAAGCCCTAGGTAACGACTTTCTGAATCTAAAACATTCCCCTCTTTCGAATAATATACATTTAAAAAAACGATCAGATTTTCTACAATGTGGTTGCAGGGGATTAACTTTCCAGGTCACCTTTCAAGGACAATGCGTGGACATTACTTAACCCCGAAAAGGTGATAAACGAAAAGGAGTCACGGGGCTGGAGGTAACCGCCAAAGTCCAAGCTTCTGGGCACACAGATGACTACGACGATGTTAAGTGGAATAGAGATGCTGGTTGCGACTATTACGGAGTAATCTATGATGGTTATTTCGGAGGCTTGAAGCTGCCCTGGAAGTGTCAGGGGAAGGGGAAGTGGCGAGACTCGCATACGAGCGACGTCCATCGATCTGGCCCTGTGGCTCCTTTTACGAACCAAAGAAGGGGGACGTTCGTATAGCGACAGGTACTCAATAATCAAAGAGGCATCGACAGAGACAGGGAAAACGCGACTCGTCAGTTGCAGTCTATTTGCCATCGTCAGCAAGCCACGTCTTCCCCCCCCCCCCAAACCTAGTCAGGAAACCTCGTAATTAAGAGCTTTAGCGGTGGGTGTGTTNGGTCGAAATTCGGCCCCATCGCACCTGCCTATACGTGTCATCATCACCTCGGATCACAACCCTGAAGGTGTCATAGTATCCGTTCGGTCTGCATGAAGAGATTGACACCCACGACTTTTTGTTTATAATTCATAAACGGTCAACGTATGCCAACCCCTATCTGCATTTGTTGGTATCCCCCAGTTTGTCCGATGCAATTTCTGTCTCAGCAGCAGACTTGAAGTCGATATACAATGGCTGACTTTTTATGATTATATATGGGATCCTTCACGCGCACCACCTCGCGGCGGATTATGGAGTCAGGCTTTTCGGCGACCCTTATTTCGAGCAGTTCAAGCGATAAACACTTGTTTTTACTTTTTTTATGTACACAATGCTCTGCCATCAGCTGAACTGATTTAAAGTCTCAGTTCGATCCGCTCGTGAAAGTCCCCTCCCCCCACCGGATGCTCGTTGATACCTAATGGTCCCGAAGTGCTGCCATGCGGGTTTCGATCCCGTTTCGCCCGATGACTGACGTACTGGAACAAGCCTAACTAGCCGGACTGGTGTCTGTATGCACACATTCGTTTATATTTCAGTAATTGGTTTTTGTTGTTGTTGTTGTCGCCTAGTACTTGGCAGAAAAACACCGTGGCTTGGAAGTTCGCCGACTGGAAATTCAAATCAGACCTCGCAGTCAGCCAAGTGTGGGTTTATGTGGAGCGGCCGACTGAAAATCAGACTGCAATAGGTCCTTCTTAATGTGGCTTCTATGGCATTCTCATGCATGTGACAGCCGAACCGCGCATGCCGTCTTGTGCGAGAAATTGGCGTCGTGTGGAACCGGGTCGTGTTTGGCACGCGCAGACGGGCCTTTTAGCTCCTCGGCGACTGAGAGCAACTCCCGCTCCCGCATCCGTTAGCTGACCGGCTTAGGCAGTGGTCTAGTGAATGGGAAAGGGAATAGAGCGAGTGAGATCGACTCCCTCCCAGCGCGCATTCCTCACCATTGCCAATCTGACGCGCTTCTAAGCCATCACGATGCATTAAAAGCCGTAGCTTAGAAAGCTGTCAACTGACAGAACAAATTGGTCCTCCTTCTCGTAGGTTGCAATAACTCCTCTACGACATTCTCAATCAGTAGGAATACGAGACGGGCCCCATCTTTCTGTTGTGTAAAATCCTGATCAGTTGAATATGGTGGTCCAGGCTGTGTAACGGCAGGCCTAAGTGCGAATTTTCACTGTGCCAGCACTATCTCCCGCCTCCAGTCTCCCTGACTTTGTCATGACACCGGGCCCAGGTGTTAGAGGAGGGGAGATTGTGGTAGATTCTGCGCGCGCATCCTATCGCTGTAAACTTATTCACGTGCAAGTCACCGTTCCTGCGCGTACCGCGCTGTGGGGCTCGACCGTTGAACTGTCAGGCTGGCATTTGTAAAGCGCTATATCGAAAACCTTGATACTGTTTTCGCCAACTTACCAGGAGGTCGGCGGTAGGCGAGTACAATAAAAATACCAGGAATGAGAACGTCTAGATATCGAACTCTCAGTCGAGTCCGCTGTCAAGATCAAACACTCCACTGCCACTTGGGATATATGTACTGACGCGGAAAGGGGCGTCTGCAGAGTCGGATGGATTACGGATCGTTTTCGACTCGTTCTGCATGGGGGATCTAACCAGGTGGCATACCGTCGCATATGGACAAGTAGTGATACGGAAGTGATAGGGTCTTTGGTGGTGCTGGTCTTCCAACACCACAAACCGGAATTCTGAGCTCGGTGTATAGATGATGTCATCGCCATCATTGGATGGGATCGGGTGCTGACATGCACAGAACGCCTAAACGCCATCTTCCCAGACCTTCAATTTACGATGGGGGGGGGGGGGAAACAACCAGCTGGCCTTTATTGATGCTCTCGTTTTCCTCAAAGATTGTGGTGGTCCAAAGAGTGCTCGGAAAATGACAAATACCATGTAATTACCGAACTGAAACAGCAATCTGGCTCAAACCTGATTGCGTAAGGGCGCTATCTCGGTGTGTCGAGGCGTACTGCAGTGAACCCGGAGACGAGGTTGTCGAATTATACAAATTTATGACGGGTGTTAAAAGCAAATAGCTACCTGCCCAACTTTGTCAACCGATGCAAATGCAACCAAGACAAGAAGCCAAATCGCGCCGACCTCAATTGTCGGCGAGCGCTGTCGCACGTCAAGAAGGTCTCAGTAGCCATCATCCACCTCACACCACGCGCAGTTGGAATTGCACCATCAAGAGGCAACCACCAGGCCCCAGATGACGATGCCAAAAGACCCACTGACAGGACAGGAAATATCTGGAGTCGTTTACCGGGCCGGGTACAGTTGCGGGTAGAGCAATTAAGTAGGAGAAATTGGAGGACCGCGCTGGACACGAACGCCCGAACACGCAGCGACAGTGAGGAAAAGTGGTGCTAGCTCCCAAGCCGCGGCTCGTTAGACGGAACCAAGCCGCGCGTACAAATTCGAGGAGGTCGCGATTCTCGCAAGTGGAGACAGTTGCAGGAGCCAAAAGCTGCTCTAGTCGTGGTTCACCGGCCCAGAGTCTATGAGCAAGTGCAATGACCTCCCATCCTAATCCATAGGAATTAGAAACGCGGTGATGGCGCGGACGAACGTTGTTAGTAGCGTCAGCGTCGATGAATCAAATGCCTGAGTACTTACCACGCTAACATCCTACACAGGTGATGAGGTTGCAGCCATCAACGACTCGCATCAGAGACAACCATCTCCAGCGGAGGGAACCGTTAATTTTAATGGGCATGCGGTAACATAGAGACTGCATCCTATAAATACTGCAACCGCTTGTGCACAAACTAACCGCTGGCTCTGGTGACGGGCACGAGCATGAATCCAAAGCGTCAGACGAAGGAATTTCTTGACCCAGTGATCGCGTCTACTTTTCAAAGACTGGGGAGACTGGGGCGGTCAGTTCTGGCCTATTAGCCGTCGTCAGGCAGCCATACCCATTCGAGACTTGCGAATTGAACCTGCTTCCCTGGATTATCGAGCAAGGGCTAATAAGCCAGAGATGGCTACCTCGTTCAACCTTTTCTTTGTCTGTACCACCACTAGTCGCTATGCAACTGTCTGCGAGAGCCCTGGATCGATCCGCCAACGCAGAGCGGGCCTACAACCAGCTCTTTGGACGTACCCTCGGGCTGCCGCCTTGTCCCTGTTAGCGTCCATTACGTACGCATATGTGCATTTAAAAATTCGTAAGAGGAATAGTGATGTTCCCGTGACTCCTTGATCATGGGTTTACCCACTCACCTCACGTAGTCCAAGGGCTGGTACTTGAACATCTTCTTCATGCTTGCCCACTGTTCAGTTAGCATTATTCGCATATTCATTTCATTTTCGTGCTTTCGCGCCTTGGGCTGCATTGGAGTAGCGATGACGGTGGTGTTGGTGGGGGAAGGGGAGAAGATAAAGAAGAAAAAATAAGGGGATAAAAGGAAACCATTCTGAGGAGATTCGGCGACAACAAAATGTGCCCCGGGGAGGACGCGCAGGGCGGTTGGTGGGGTGAAATCGTGCTGGGTGATCGTTCATGCTACGGCTGGTGCAGTGGGAAGGTGCGAAAAGCAAGCAGATTGTTTAGCAGTCAAACTTTTTCATCTGGATGAGCATGCCATGAGATGTGAGTAGGCACGGGTGGGTCAGCAACGACGGAACTTAGGGCTCCGTTAGTCTGTGGCGTTTGTCGGAGCAAAAACTGCCTAGAAAGATACACACACGCGGGGTTGGCTTCGCAACAGTCAGTCATGAGAGTTAATGGCAGGCCAAAACAGAAGCTGGTCCCTCTTGGGTTGAAAAAAGGTGTAGATATTTTGTGATCTCGGGACCGAGAACATACAAGTCAGATTGGCTTTCCGTCACCATGTCACACGCATGGAACAGAAGGTCTTTCAAGTAAGGAAAGGCGTGGCGTCGGGTTAGGCTAGACTGCAGGCAGAGAGAGAAATGGGGTCGCAGAATGTGTGTACTTTGAATGTCGTTCTCATTCGTTTTCCCGATGAAAAGGCATCCGAACGTGTCCCCAGTGGTGGCATGACTTCTCCCGCGTGTCACTAAATGAAGGAGCAGAGTTCTCCCCACACTCGGGTCCTGAGCGGTGGGTTGGTCGGACTCTGCAAGTGTACCGAGCAGGTAGCACTATAGTGACTAAAATGATGCACAGATTGTCTGGGCGTGTAGTCTTCAATTAGCCGCTTAAGAATTAGTGCACTGAGAGAACGAAGTTCGTTGTTCCCCGAGAACTAACAGAGACTGTAGAATTGGACAATTTTATGTTACCGCACAGCGACCCCACAAAGGCTTGCAGTGGAAACCACCAGTGAGCTACTGGCGAGTGAACGTGATCAGATAGCGATGCTCACGAAGCGAACAGCTGCCGTTCATTATTAGTGAAGGCGGAGTTTCCGGACAGCGCAAATCGGAGGAAGTTTATTTTGCATCTGATGTCTCAATTAGCAAAATCAACTGCTCGTCTCTAGAGAACGCGATTTCGTCTGTACACTTCGCCTTATAAGACGTAAGCGTTAGCGCTCCACCGGGCCTGATGTCTAGATTCACTATGAGAACTGAGGTTACTTGTATTTCCGCTGACCTGTACGCGGCGTCCTCGTTCCCCCTGTCTGCTTGAACTCCGTCTATTGACGCGTGGTGTACATTTTGCCAGTCGATTTAAGTTTCGCTGGAGAAGGATAATCAAAAAGTCAGACAGTAACACATCTCCTTCATGCGGTAAAATGTCGCCTAACGGTGTGTTGCACGTTGAAAGGGAGCATATATGAGCAAAATAAAGGCTTTCCGAAGAGAACGCCGTTTCCTGGACTCACCTTTGAGACTGTACCGCCTCCCCCCTCCCCGCCCCCGACAAAAAGAACTACGGACGATGATAATTGAAACTCGGTTTACCAACGATACTCTCCTTTTTTCACGCCTCAAACCCAACCTTTCGAGAAGGGGACAACCACCAGTCATCTCTGGATAGGCTTGTGTGTCGCGCGGAGAGAGAGGGACACTGGATAAGTGACAGTCGGATAGGTGACAACGCGCAAGCCCGCAAACCCACCACTCAGGCGTGACAGTGAGCATTTTGGGTATCACTGTCACTGCCGAAGTTTGGAACTAGAAAAACAATGAGAAGGAGCAGGGGTCCGCGATAGGTTTTATCGAGTTCATGCAGGAACCAGAGTCACGGTTACGAGACGTCAACACGCGCTGACTGCAAGCACACACACACACGCCGATTCACGCGACCTTCGCGCGCAGGTTAGCCAATCACCTGGCGGCAGGTGCGTGCGTGTGTGTGCCTGCGTGCAGTTTGCACAGATTGCTCCCCCCCCCCAAGCTCCAGGCATGAGGACGTGTCAGAGGTTTGCGAATAACAGCTTTGAAGAAAAAGACGGCTCGGATACAGACACAAGGGCCGTGATGCGGGGCCTTGAGCGCATCAAAATCACCACAACACCCACCCAGCGCGCAGCCGAGGCCTGAAGGCAACCCCCAACGCGGTCTTTCGGCCAGGCTACGCCTGTCTGAAGGTGCCTTCGCGGTCGACATTGGCAGAGAAGGTAGCCAATTAGGCGTCCGGTTAAAGGAGCAGGAGGCCAGTCAGTCAGGGAAGCAAATGTAACCCTTACGAAGGCACACAAACGCCGCCATGAGGTCGTAGATGGCGGCGTCTGTCATGCAGCTTTCAGGCGCAACACAGGCAGCAAAGACCCACCCGCAGGTAGATCAATCAGGCGCGGAAAACTGTGAGATTATTTAATTCAGGATAAACGCGCTAGCGCGTTCCAAAAGCCCAGGCGGTGAGCAACACCGCCTAGGAAAATGACTTTACACTTTTATAAAATGTAACCTGTCGCGAATGTAGGTGAAATTGCAACAGAAAGTCACCAATTTGTTGGTTCAGTCTGCCAAACCAGTGAACTTGCGCGTTGTGACTCACTTCGGAAACCAAATTATGACGGCGAAAAGGCATCACACCGTCGGAAGACCCCGTTATTTCTGAACAGATGGACTCATTCGCGACAGCCTCGGTAGTATTCGTAGGCAGATGGCCAATGGCATGGATAAAGCAAATAAACATAAGTAGGCGCTTGCGGTATGCAGGCTTAACAGTCCTGGAGGCCGTAAAAAGCATGCGGACCACCTGCTGGAGCTTCTGGGAGTTCAGACACCAGGTTCCCGTTAGAAATAATAGGGTAATTTTAAGTGAGTACGAGGCTCACCCGTCTGACTTAACTGCAGAGCAGAATACCGAGGCGTTGGACTTCTAACTAACTGGTCGCGGGATCGAGCCCCAGGTGTTTCACGCTCCGAGGTTATGTACGACTGGCTGATGACGGCTGACAAGCCAGAAATGGCCATACCAGTCTCCCTTGTCTTTGTAGGTAATAACATTCAATCGGAATACCGAATGTTAACCAAGTCCGAATACAAACTTCTCACTTGCGGAGATGGACACGAAAAACAAAAACGATCGCAATGTGTCACACAGACGGCAAGAACGAAAGCTAAAATAAGGCGGGAAAACGTTCTTTTACTTGTCTTGCCCGGTGAAAAAAAATAGTGGTTGTTAATTTTGTTGCATCTGCTAAACCCTCACGGATGGTGGTCAAGGGTTGCTTTTCACTTAACACCTTGGAAAAAGGCTATTTATGTTTCGGTGGGTTATATGTCCGGTTTCGGTGATTTTGTGCGTCTTCAGCCAAGCACTTGATATGGAGGAAACAGGCATGTTTCCCAAAGGCATACCGTATAGATGAGCTCGCCTAAACCTCTTTCAGGTGCGGTGCACACATTCATACTCTCCCGATCAAATGAAGACGCAGGCGACGGCGACGGACTGGCCATGGCAATCGGCCATAGCCCAACTACTAAGAGATCAGTGGTGTCTTAGTGGTCTGTGCCGGGCATTTGCACGTGACTGACCAGGCTAATGCACAGGCTGCAAGACAGTGGCGACTGTTGTCGAGGTCTCCTGACAATCTTCTTCCGTGTATGCAGCAATGCATACGTAGGCGAACGAGCAGACAGCTGTCTTACCGAAATGTGCAGTCACAGTAGAAGGGTCCTAACGATGCCGGTAGTTGTCCTCGGTGTCAAAAGACGAATGAGGACATGTCCAGCCGAGAACAACAGGGATCGTGGCATGCGGTCACGATGAGGGCCAGGTCGTGTGCGGCGCGCCTAGTCGGGTAGTTTAATTTTGTCAGTCATCGCGTCGAGCCCATATTCGATCGTCTATACCTATCTCACCATGGGTGTGTGAGGAGGAGCGGGTGCAGTAGATGCAGCGAAAGTCTATTATCCCTCTAAACTAATTCACGCACAAGTCACCGTCCCTGCGACCAGCTTGCAGTGGCACATACTGTGAATGCCGTCGGAATCGGCCAGATGGGGAGGTAGCTTTCTTGAGTGAAAGGGTGGGCTTGTTATGACGGCGCTGACATCCTGATAGATGGCATACTGCCCCATAAGGCCTTGAAAGCGACGAAGCGGAAACTCATTTCCTTCTTTCTTTTCGAAAATGGATCCGGTTTACTACCAAGCCCCACTGTCGGAAACGCAGCCACTATAACAACGGGCAGGACAACAAACCCGCGGATCATTACTAGGAGGTTGAACTCAACGCACAACGACCAAAGGACTCGGGGTTAAACTATGAGGTCCTGCAAACCCGAGGTTGGGGGAGGGGCATGGCTGACTGACAAGGACCAATAGTCCATTTCAGTCTCCAGGGTCTTTGTAGGCACGCCTTCCTCTAGCACAGTCCGAAAAACTCCTTTGCCACAGTTCTGAGTCCGATGTCCTCTTCCATCACCTGCTATAACAGGCTACATGTCTGTAGGTCAGATTGTCGCGAAACCAGACGGCAAAAACCCCCGCAAATTCCCTCTACGATCACTGAGGCCTTTTCATTTGCAAAGAACACACTGTTCCTTCTGCTTAAACGAGTTAGAACATGCGTTTCAAAACTCAATCTCATTTTTGCAGAACCCTTCTAATTGGACAGCTACCGACGTCAGAAGTCTCGATTGTATGAAACTTGCAAGAAAAAACTCCATCTTTTGAAAATAACCCAAAAGTTCTCTTTATTCATACATTTCAACAGGACGTCTAGAACCACATGGCGACCTGGGCGCGGACTTACCCCAAATTAGACCAGCGAAAGCGTTCAAGCAACACAGCAGTGAGGAAAAAGTTATATACAGCCTAGAAACGCACCTTCGTACCGAGCCGCATAGTAGGAATTTGTGAGCAGCAAAATACGACACTCCGTTAGGTGGGAGGGGGGGGAATCCCGACATGCAAAAGTCCCATAATCATATATGGGGGACTGTTTTGATCTCAACTCCTGTGCAAATGTCTAGAGACGACGTTTGGGAACAACAATACGTCCACGCCTTCCAGCTCAGGAATTTCTGTCGAGGCTCCAGTTATCAGTCAAGGACGGTGTAGTTTCAAAATTTGAGAAAACTTTGAGCAACTAGTATGCACCTGGCACCACAAAACATGTTTCAATGATGAGATTGGACCGCTGAGCTGTCGTTATAAGAGGGCCCCCTATTTTTAAATTTTTTTGCAGCGTGCATAAAAAATTTCTCCTCTTACAGTCTGGGGAATATATTATTTCGCCGCAGTGACGTGGAACGCCAACTAGAATGAAGTTACACTGATTAGCTGGTCAGCAATCTAGGAGATTCAGAGATGTGATGGAAACTCGCGTCGTCCGGCAGGGCCTCGCAGCTCAAGTGGTTTGAGTGTTGGCTTTACTAAAGCCTTCCCCTTACTGAATGGGTGCAAATCCCACCGAGGCGCAGAGGTTTTCACAGTTGGGTCAATATGTATTTAGGAGATTTCGTCGATGATGGCACGTATGAGGCAAACAGTGCCCGGCACTTTCTTCAGACTGTATAAACTGCTAGTCTTCTCATACCTAATTAGCAGAGTTGACTGTTGGAACAATCTTCTGAACGGCTGCTTTCCTCATGAAACTGGCGCGCGACACTTTGTATCATTTAGGGTTTTTGTCAATTTTCAAACGTAATTTTACTCCATTCCGGCAAACGCTGATATCCAATCATTTATATGAACGCTAACTAACTTAAGTAGGCATAATAAATCAATAAAAGTTGTGGAGAAGGCAAACATTTTTGGGGAGAACAACTGCAGAAGGAGAAGGATGGAACACAGCAGACGCACAACCAGGTACCTCAGCATCGAACCTCGCATCCCGGGGCTACAAAGAGACAAAGGCACGGAGAATGTAGAAGATACGGGAGGTGAAAAAGCCACCCTGAGGTTCGACAGATGGGACAGAACTGGGGCGAGCTCGCAATTCTAGGTGCAAGCAAGTGGAGAGGGCATGGTGCGAGAGCATCTTATGGTGCCGCAAAGTCTGGTGGCGCGCAATTCGGCAAGCAGAGCACCAGGGCAGGTTGCCAGAAATCACTTGGTCACGAAAGTTCCATTCAAAAGCGGCGCAGGTAAAATAAGGGATGACCGCCATCAACTGAAAACCAGACTCTCATGAACGGAGAAAAAAAGGATCTACTCAGCCATGAGCCTACCAATGGAAGGCGAGTGATGGAATACGTAGTGGTCCTTTGTGCGTAAGGCAGGGGGCTTGGTGGCACACCTAGACGCGTGCTCAAGCTGCGCCAGCCACCTGTGCCCGATTCTGCCGCCGGACTTCCTCACTCTGTCATTGTCGGAATCGACGATCGCACCGTCACAAAGTGTCATAACAATGACGCTCTCTGGCTGCAGGAGGGAACAGGAACGGTGCCGCTTTGATTCCGGTTTCAGACTCACAGGCGGTCGCACAACAACAAGCAATATTTCGGGGGATGATAAAACAAGGTGAGGGGAGGGTGAAAAGACCATTTTCCGGTTTATTTGCTGATGTCGGCCAGCCAAACACCGACCCCAGACTCTTTGAACGTTCAGTAAGCTGGACACAAGAATTTATGGAACCTCACCGAGAACTATACGTGGCACTGGTAAATAGGCACACTGGCATAAGCGGCTTGCCAGTCGGTGTTGGCGCATCGATCGATTTTGTGACAGTCAGGGAAGTGCCACGGAACCTGACCTGCATACGTCGGAGGATAAAAAGCGCATCAGTTAGGAAGACTTTTGAACTCGTGAGGGGGCATCAGATCGGCCATCAAAAGATGCATGCAGGACGGACAAACTGACAAACGGTGGCAACGCGGTTTTGAGGGGCTTGCCGCAGCCGAAAGCCAGCGAAAGTGAGGCAAGTGTGAGTGGGAAGGTGCGTGCGCACACATGATTAGTGCACGTTTAACGACGTAAAATAATCGGTTCTACTCTAGTCTCTTAGGCTAAACAGTGTAACTAGGGTCGGGTAGAGGAAACATGGGAGAGTGAGGACAGCGAAATGAGCATGCGAAGCAGCAGCCGTGCCCATGTGCGACACTTTGGCATGGACCCAAAAAGGCAATTGCAGCGCGTCTTAAGGTGCAAAAAAGTAATTTGAACTAAAAAAAAATAATAAACGTAAAGCCGCACATGGATTTACTTGGTTAGGAAGCTCTGGACTATGCTCAACCCAAAGAGCAGTACTCTGGAAAGATGAGAAGGGAGAGGGAGGAGGTAGTCTGCAAAGAGCAGTGTCTGTCTCAATAAAAGAAGAGGTTTCTCGAACTTAAGGATGCATGCAAACGAAAGATGGTCGCGGTGTTAATCGATGTGTCAGCGCTGAAGCACAGTGGGTGAGAAAGTTACGGCCGGCCTTAAGAGACCCTACGAACCCGTTGAACGCAGCAGAGGAAGCCAAGCGCCGCAGAGCTTAAACCAGCATCCCCAGCAACTGAAGCTGACAGGGAACCGTGGTGGATTATGTAACCAACGATCAGGATGAACAACGCAGACTCAGAACATGTTCGAATAAACTATGGTGAGAAGGAGGGTGAGTGATTTATAGGTGAAGTTACCAGGAACAACCCAGTCTCTCCACACTCGTTCAATCACCTTATGGAGCCAGGGCGCCAGAGTGTCGACATCGACTTCGTCTCAAATGAGACAGCTCAGTGTTACTGCCCTCGATCCGGCACCGTTGCCCCACTGGACGTGTCGAAGAAGGGGGTCAGTTCAAAACCTGGCTCAACACAGTTCTTCAAGACATGGAGGTCAGATCAGATCAGATTTAGGTGGTTCTTGGGCCTGCGGTATTCGGTTTCCATAGTTGGCGAAAAGATGGGGTTGAGCTGTCCAGATCTGCTGCCGCGGATGGCCACGCGCGGAGAGGTGCGGTTCGCGACATCATCGAGGCCGGCTGGATCAGGCATGATCGCAGCCGTATCAAGTACAAGTACACGTGACGGAACTTTCATTTGCCTCCGTAAAGTGTCGCACTTGCCCTAGGTTTCTACTCCATATCCAATGTGAGGACCCTTCGTATGATCGCAGTTTTCAGCTTTCGGACAGCGCACGGCATTCGGCTGCTCATTTCGCGTCCCATCCTGCGCACATCCGGCCAAGTGACAAGGTGTGTAAGCACCATGTATATGCCTCATACAAAAGGACTACGATGCAGACGCGTTTGTTCCAGCATGCGTGTATTGGCGGGCGTTCACGCTGAACTGGCCACCGCGGCCAATCCTATAAACCCGCCAGTTGACAGGCTCGGATAGTCGACTGGCGCGTGAGAGAGAGAGGTCGACTACTGGGAAATGCATCATCACAGCATATCAGCGCATTCCTCATTCTACTAAATCCGGCGTGCCTGACTCTACCACGACGTCTTTCGAGTTGTGGGGGTTGCCAACTGACGGGATAACTAGGTCCGCCTGGAAGCACCTTGGAGTAGCCGGAGGACTGTGAGTAAGACTGCAATATTTCTTTCTTAATGTGGCCTCTATAACGCTCTCACGCATATGAGATCCGAGCCGCCCTCGTATGCATGTTGTGGGAACCCCGCGTAGACAGACTGGCGGGTTTTGTCAGCCAGTCTGTGCCGGCATCCATCTCCGATCGGATGCAGGTGGGTTAGGGAGGAGTGAGTGAGTGCGGTAGATATTGCACAAGTATGTTTGACTGCAAAGTAATGTACGTGCAAGTCGCTGGTACCGTGCCCACTCCGTGAGACGTCATCGATTCCGACAACTGAATTTTCGTTTCTTATCGGTGACTTCAACACAGGAACAGGTGATCAGGCGACGTAAAGTTGTCTAGCCGATAAATTGGATGTGTCCAGGACTGCTTTCCGAACGTTTTGTTTCAGTGTCCGCGGGTATGTTCCAGGCACTGGTGACCAAAGTGTCCGCGTCTGTGAACATTCGGCTAGCCAGAGCCAACGTTTTTCAACAGCCTCGCAGTGCTGGGCGCGCAGGATCTACCTCTTGCCTCCAAATAATAGGCAGCGCATTGGTAACGAGGCTGCCGGAGATTGACATGCACTATGCAATACGACACTGCTTCCGCCCCGCTTGTCCCTAAAACGGACCACAGGGAAGATGCGTTG
>CACRXP010000741.1:209900-227514 GCA_902702965.1 Spirometra erinaceieuropaei
GGTGTCTGGGAGATGCCAGAAAGGATTGCCGACAAAGGGCGAGGGTAGATGACACTGTTACAGTCGACATATCGACAAGTACGTAGTATGCGACCCCACTCGGGAAAAAATCAGGTCATCGTGTAATACGAGTTTTATGGGTAGAGTTAAATGGCGGAAAGGAGGGTGGAATAGTAGATAAATATTCTTATAAATGTTGAGGTGACATATTGCGTTCTGACGCTAAATTTTTCTACAACTGTGTTAATAGAAAAGGGAAATTACTGGTCAGAAAGTCATCCGACTCGTTAAGAATGTCAGCATATCATAAGGTAGATTTAAAATGTCCCGTTTGCATTTAGTTACAAAAGATGCCGACCTCCCTAATCACATATTTTATACGCTTGGGCACCACCACGAGTGACAGCTCAAACCCGAGAAGCACGGCGTCCTTCTTTTCTAGCAACGGTTTCCCTCAACTCCGGTATTGTCTCTCTTGGCTTCAGATGTGGAGGTCTAAGATATGAGATGAACTCTAACCAAACATACACAATAAATTCGTCCCGCCTAATATCAGAAGTCAAGGAGCTATGAAAACCGGTCTAGGCAAGGGCGCAGTATACGACCCCACGCAGGGAACAAAAACCAGGTCATCATGTAATAGGAGTTTTATGGGTGGAGTTAAACGGCGGAAAGGAGAGCGCGATGGTAAGTAAACATTCAGATAACTGTTGAGGTGGCATATCGCGTCCTCGCACCAGATTTCTCCACAGCTACTTGCAAAGGAGCTCACATACCAGGAACCCCATCCCTGAGGAATGATGAGGATATCAAGGTAGCTGACAATGCAAGCAGAATTTGAGCCTCTTTCACAGTTCTTCCAGTTTGTTTTCACAAAAGAAGTAGATTGCGTTGCATCTAGTTATGAGAGCGCGGAAGCGTCAATTATAAAAAAAGGCGGGGCACAATATGCCACGATGACTTGATTCCTGTTCCCTGAGTGGGGTCGCATGCTGCGTCCTTGCCGACACTTCGTTGGTAGGGCCAGTGTATGCGGGCTGTTTATGTTCGGCAAGACGCAGGTTAGGTCCACTGATTTGAACTTTCTGCGAACTAAAGCACTTTAGCCATAAAGTACACGATTAACGTCGGCGGGGGTGGAATTCTCCGAAATATCCGTATGCGGTAGACGCGAAGAATGGCATTACCGACAAAGACAAGGAGAACTGGGATGGCCATTTCTGGAACACCTGGGGCTCGATCCAGCGACCTGTTTGTTAAAAGTTCAACGCCCTAGCCATTGAGCCACGGGCTCGATGTCCTGTCTGTTTCGATAGGGAAGGACGCTCAGCGATCGAGTTCCGGAACTCACTTGTCCTGTTGTGCTTTACGGGCTCTCTCTCGAGCCCAACCGGCAGACGCACAGCGGCACGTACTATAGACAGAATGAGTCAAAGAAACTAGGCACACTTTCGCCGAAAGAAGCACTCCACGTCTGTGTAGCCACAAGAACGCATAAGCAGCCCGACCCTGCGTTCGTCAGAGGGCGCGAAGGGCGAGCGCTATGCCAGTCTGCGAAGTGGTCACTGGCCGTCTGCATTATCGCTTTAACTGTCCTCGCTGGTGGTAAATTTGTGTGTTATTTCGAAGTTACTTTGTTGTTACCTTTCCGAGCGCAATTTGAAACCCCTGATGAAACGAATCTACAGTTCGACCGTCGATTTCGACGTTGTCTACCAATCGCCCCACAGTATGTTGACGCAGGGACGACGACGTACGCTTGAATTACAGTAGGTGGGCTAACTCATGACATGTGAACCGAGATTCGTTTTCGTTTCGAAAAGATTAATTAAGTAGGGTTGTAAAACTAGTCAACCTGCAACATCAGTCTATACTATTTCAGGTACTTCAGGATGCCGGCTGTCGAACTAATTTCCTTCCGCTGCATGCAAAAAGTGTACTCTAAAATGACTACTTAAGTAGCACGCATTTTTCCCATTTATTTTCGATGCCCTTAGAAATGTCAATTATATTTCATAGAAAACATGCATTAAAATATCATTATTTCGCTCATTCGGTAAAAAATTGCGCTCTCCTCCAGTTTTATGCTCGAAGAAAGAGTATGATTCGGTTTTATGAAAGTTTCTAATTGTGGGATTTCTAAATACCATAAGAAGGCCGTTCATAAATCGTCATGTCTCTGCATTTACCTATGTGGCTTGTAAAGTTAACATTATGGATCAAATAATATGATAAATTTAATGAACCCTATATGATCCCCCTTTCATTACCGTAGAGAAATGTGTGGTCTTCCGTACGCGGAAAATATACGGCTTGTAGTTTGGAAACCCTGAATCCACGTGTAACGGTAGAGCGCGTTCGAATTATTCGGGAAATGGAAAAGTTTTTGAAAACAGAATTTTACCCTTCTTTCGAGTCTAAGATTAGAAGAAGGCATGATTGTCTATCGAATGAGCAAAAGGCTGAATATTTTTATACCTGCTTTCCATGAAATATAATTGGACTTTTAGGGGCATCGAAAATCAATGAAAAAAGTGCATGCTACTTAAGCAGTCATTTTTTACAGAGTGTAGTTTTTGCATGCGGCCGGGAAGGAAATTAATTCGAAAGCCGACATCCTGAGGTAAATGAAATATCATAGGATTATGTTTCAGGCTGACTAGTTTTACAACCTTACTTGATTAATCTTCTCGAAATAAGAACGCATTTCGAAATTTTGATTGACATTTCATGAATTAGCCCAGCCACTGTACTAGATAGTGGTAGTGGACTTTCGCCGCATCTGAGGCACTCCCTCCTCCTCCCCCACCTGTGTCCGGTGTCATGACCAAGTCAAGAAGACCGGAGGTGGGAAAGGGCGCAGGCGGGCGTCATGGCGGACCCGCACCTAGGCGTTCCACTACATCCCTGGTTCGCAGCAAACTATTAACTGGGATTTTATACCACAACAAAAGTAGGGGATGGCTGGGGTCCCAATGTGCGCAATCTCCGCCGCCAACTGGGGGTGCCGCCACACTCCAATGTTGTCATTAATTATGGGTGCGCATTCTCGATAACGCCTCCTGGACTCCGACGTAGTCCCCGCGTTCTTCCAGCACCTCTACCGCTTGACCTGTTTAAGGAACATGTTGTGTAACATGCATATGCAATTTATATTTCAAAGATGCATATTCTTCACTCACCGTCTGCGCTCGTATGATACGAGTATTTTAGAAATTTTATTGAGAACGTGTATGAAGATTCACTAGCAATAATTTGTTCATTTACCTCAACTGTGAAACACTTGGTGCCCTCGGTGGAATCTGAAGCCACGATAGAAAGGACAAGGCTTCAGTATAGTCAACGCACTAACCACCTGAGCTGCGATGCCTCTGCTGGAGGCCGTAAGTTTAATCAGATGGTTGGAGCGTTGGCTGTGATCAAGTTCTGTCATGGACTCGAATGCCACTGAGGCTGCGGCGTTTTTCATAACTAGATCAAATGAAATATTCAAATATGCCAAAGCAACGGCAACAGATTTCTACATAATAGATATTAACAGCGTTCCCCGGGTACCCACTCAACGCCGTGGCCACCGTGTTCAATTTCTCGATCAGACCGATCATGAGCCTGGCATAACAACTGAACGCTTATAGCGCGCATCAAGCACGTGTAGAGTCACGCCAACCGCAAAGGGACAGGATTTTGATCAGGCAGTGGGAAAATGCGCTTGACTGTCGGACAAAAACGATTAACGTTGTGGAGGCTACGATGGGACGACAGATTATGTTTGTGGGAGTTACTGTTCCGCCGATGGCTTGTCTGGGGGGCTCAGCTGTGTGCGGAGGCCCAATCCCAAACATGGGTAGGAGCATGAACTGATGTGCAAAGTGATCTAGCCATCTGTCGTTAGCAGGTTGAGGACGACTCATACAAGGTAGGCTGGAGTGGCTGTTTCCGACATTTTTGCCGTCGCCATACCCCAATCTCACCCTGAGGCCACTTCGGGAAGGTGTACTACCGCCTGCCATGACCCCATGCCTTGGCATGTTCTTTATCATGACATGACCCCATCAGATTGTTGGCATTCTGTCTGAACATTCAAAACGGAAGTCCGCGTCCAGTTGCTTTTTAAAATTCGCGCTATACCTTGAACAGATTTGTTGATACGCCGGTCAGCTGACCATTGTCAAAGCGTTAAATGCACAAAAACGGTCAGAAATACAACTAGCGTGATGAATTAGTTGGCCTGGGGCTGTTCGATTTTATTTTTCTTTCTCAGTCTCAGGCTTTTGGAAGATGTTTGGCCAGCTTCACAGCTGACGGGTGTTTGACCCTCAGAGGAGGTTGCTTGTCATGGTTACTCTTCCTCTCCTCCCTCGAGTGATTTCATCGCCGGGTCATGTCTACGTAGTTTTCCTAAGTTCTGCATGGCGGTCTTATCTTGGTCTTCGGTTACGTAATGATGCAGAACTTTATAAGTTGCAGGAAGGTCAAACGGCTGTCAATGGATCTGGCATCTGAATACTACGCCTCAACTGTTAGTCGTTCTGTCCGTGAGGTGCCACGGCCTATGATGGTCAAAACAACGGTAAGCTGAGAGTTTGAGTCTGACCTCCGAGTTGCCAGTTTGTGCTCGTGCAGGCGGGTCCGTCATTTTCGCCCGGCTTCATAAACGTAACTTTGGTCCCCATTATTGCAGCTTATTTTGTAGGCAGTTGTCGAGGTTTCGGCAAGTGGCAGGGTCGCACCAAACGGAAAAGAATTGTCGCCCGAGGTCGGTGGCTATGCCTACTTTGGAGGGTCGTAACAATCGAGAAACCGCCCATAGACTCCTTTACTGCTGGGAATCATCCTACTAACATCCGATTGCTGCGCTTTTTATCGTAATTTGTTCGCTCGGCGCATGCTTCGCTCGATAAAATGCCCCGGATATCCGCTGGTCCTTTTCTCCGCAGGCGTGCTGCAATGTGTTTCAACTCCGAGACAGGGGTAATTGCGGTTAGAATGTAGCATTCACGTAGTGTCAGTGGGTTTTCTGAATACTGTAGTTTAGAACACATCTGTGATTCTTGTGTTGTCAGGTACGGCGACGAGAACTACTTTGGGGTTGTCTCATCAGTTCGGAACTTGACGTCTCGGCGATGACTGGCAAGCTTTCTGAAAGTCCCTTAAAAGGACTACTTAATGCACATGTAGTGCATTGCGTGACAACTGCATGTCAGTATTTTCTAAAGGATTAATCCTGACCTTGTTTTAGGAAATCACTGCGATCTTTATGTGCCTTTTCCGGTCTTACACCAAAGAGAACCTTTTTAGTTTTTAGGGATTAAATTAGATGCAAAATTTAGTTAGACTGGCCATAAATGCGTCCAAGTAATCACTGTTACAGCAATGATCTTCAACGTTTTCCTGCTTGCATGCTTTTTCGGGGGGAGGGGGCAGAAGATTATGACCAGTTGTGTGCATAAGAAACATCTCATTATGTATGCGGTCGAAAATCGGCGCCGTATAAGTTGTTGCGACCTTAACAGAAAACCATCTCATTTGGTGATAGCAAACATTTCCGGCAAAAATGTCTTTCTTTCAGATTTCAGGGTTCACCTACAAGCAAAAATTGCGTTTTTCATGACAGTTGAGTTGATTGACCGTCCAGCGGAAGCTTTGCTTCTTCATAAATGTGTCCCCGGAGTCATTGAGCACGTGCTCGCTTTCTGAGTAAAGCGCAAATAATTGCCCTGACTGAATGAGACAGAGGCAATATCGACTCACTTTCAGAAGTTTGTCTGGGCACAGTAATGCTAACAATTTTGTTCATTTTCATACCCCCCGGCGCTTGCGCCAACTCTTCACAGCTTGCACAGAATTGTGCGAAGTGGGAGTCTTCCAAAGCGCTGGCATCCTAGAGGGTGGGACTAAACGGCAGTGATGCATCTGCTTCCGTTGGGGACGGGGGCGGGGGGGGGCGAGTCTGGCCTGACAACGAGACCTATTCGAGGCATAATTCGAATGGGCGGCGTGAGAACATGGAGTCCGATTAACTCTGCCCCCGAGACGCATTTATACCCTGTCGACAATTAGACTGATCATTTCCCTTGTAAATGTACAGGCCTGATGAGAATTTACCGAAAACATATGTTAGCCAATTGACTTTTCATATTTCGAAATTGTTGTGTCTGAGTGGGCGCGTCTCCGGCGCGACTCGGTGAGGCGGTGCAGCCACTGATCCTTGCGGCGGTCTCGCCAGACCTTGTGGATTTTGTTTGTCCGTGCGCTGCGGTATCGATCTGCGCGTAGTCGGTGAGCCCTTGGCTTACTAACGACGCCTTAGTTCACATCGGTCAGACAACAATAATTCTACACTGGGAGGGGGGCGAATTCGCGATTGAAATCCGGTTCATAGGCTAAAGGAGAAGTGATCGTTAGCGTTTTCGGCGCCAAATTTCTGTCCGTGTGGTATTTCAACTTGGCTGAAAGTTCTCTGCTTCTTCAGCTACGAAGACCTCCCAAACTCCCCCGATTTATTATCCTTTTCGCTGGAGGAAGGAAGAAAAGTCGACAGAGTTCTGTAGAGTTTGATGGTCCATTTCACTTCCGTATTTCATTCACTTTTTGCCTGCCTGACCACCCGGTGTTCCTCCTGCATTTCCTGTTTATATTTCTTCTGTTCCAGAGACGATGTTTGTCAGCGAGGCGGCCAATACGTCATGTGTCCGCCGTGCAATGTTAAGGGTTGCAAGTTCTGGTTCCTCAATACCTCCTGTTTTTCCATGAAAATGACCCATCTGGTGGATAACGGGGGAACTGTGCTATTTGCAATAATCATGGCACTGTGGGGTGAGTTTACGACTTCTGTCTGCTTGTCAGTTGATGCCTTCTTGTCGTCCGAGAAAAGACTCAGGCCCTTATTTTTTGTCCAGCTGCGGAGGGACTACAAGCTCTGATTGGTCGTCAGAATTTGCCGCGCGCCTGTCAGACTGCAGGATTGACCCCAGGTAGTCCGCTGGCCGCACAAGGGATTATGCAAACAGTGTGTTTAAGTCGCCATTGCAGGTACGGGTACGTTTGTAATCCACGCCATGGGTAGCATTGGGCAAACAGTGTGTTTAAGTCGCCATTGCAGGTACGTGTATGTTGGTAATCCAAGTCGTCGATGGCACGCCTAATTCTACTACCAATATTAAGGGCCGTGATGCACACAATACTGTTGAGTTTGGGGTTAAGGGTTCGGGTTAGGGGTTATGGTTAGAAGTTAGGGGTCAGGGTTAGGGTTTAGGATGAGGGGTTATAGTTAGGGGTTAACGCAACTATTTCTAAACCATTCAAAGTACATCCGCGCGTTCCCAATACCTTTTCTTTTGCATGCACCTACTTGACCTCGTCGCCTGTGCGTCCCCCGGCTCCGCCTGTAAAAACCCCCTATTACCACCGGTCCCGTGTTAGGGGTGACTGGGGTTTGTTTACTTCACGTGGGGCCACATGCGACCGAAATTAGTCTGCAGAAAAAGGGTCGGAAACCTGGTCTCCAATGGGAAAAATCTCGACTAACTTTCGGTATGCCAGAAGTTTTGCATCGTTTAAATCAGTCCCCAGGCGGGATATGAAAGTCTGCGTTCCCGCCTGAAAAGACCCAAACTCCTCGGCGGACATCTGGCCACTTTTGTCGCCCACCTGACGGACGCCATTTTGCTCGCCTCAATTTACACTAATTGAACTCAGCTCGTATACCCTCGTCTCCTTCCGTGATTTCCTGGTTTCCTTCCAGGCCTATTAACAGGGGGTTTATCCGAGCGAGCGCGATAACACCAATTGCTTACTCCTGCGGAGATGGGAACCAACTACTGGTTTGCTTATAGGTGAGCCACGTTCGTCCAAAAGAAGTGGAGGGTGGAACGACCTTCAGCCGCTAGCTAAGCAGCTTCTCGTGCCTGACGAATGAACAGTAGTAGAGATCTTGTGGCGCTAATACCTCCAGGCGTGTCCGGACAACGGTCTACCACACGTTTCGTCCATAAAAAGATGAGAGGTCGAAGGGCTACTTCAGGATGACGATTGTTACTCTTCATCGGGTTGGGTGTCAGACACTTTACAGCACGCTGATGTGTAACCCCAACCTTGTCTTCGTATGGAGACGTCCACCTTCTGGGGCCAGGAATCTGCAGGTGATTCTGCTGAAGCCAAGCCAACGCACGCGATGGTCAATCGGCGTTTAGAACGACCGGAGGACCATAGCTCGCCTCCTCTTGCTAGAGTTGTCGACATGGCCGGTGGGAGAGCCAAACTAATCCCTCATCTCTTTTTTATCGAAGCGAAATTGCGTTCCGCAATTTCTGACCCGGATCCCATCCATGCCACATTTGGTGCCGGCGTGTCAAAGAGGGGAGGAGTCATGACAACGCTCCCAGCCCACAGGATCCCAAAGACATCTTCGTTTGTCCTTGCTTCTAGAATTAGTCTGTTTCAGCCATCGTTACGCGGTTCCGCCCAACCGACTGTTTACAGAGGTTCGGAAACGGATGTGTGGACAACTGGATTTTCTGGCGGTGGCTGATATGATGTAGCATGCGTTTGTTTGATTCGTCGGCTCAAGTGTTCTTTGAAACTGTAGGGGGAGAGTTTTGAAGAGATGACAGAAGGCCGGTTTTCCTGTTTCATTTATTAAACCTAACTTCGGGCTATCTGTCAAACCTGCGTTCTACTTCTACCTCCAAACAATCCACTCCAAGTCAGTGGCGTCCTGTCTATCTCAGCCATTGACTTCACGGATTTATACGTTTAATTCCACATGCCCCCCCTCGCAACATCCACCATCGTATCACCCTCTTCATCGGCCCAGCATTCCTCTACGTGTTCTCTGAAAAGGGGCTTTGCTTTTACATTGTAGAGGGAAAACCGACAGAGACTAGGGGGGGGGGGTTGTTAAAAAGATCAGGTTGACGAGGCGCCGTTTGTGATCTGGCCATGAATATTCACAGTCGAGAAAACATGAGTCCGCAGGCCAGTTGCTAAAAAAGTTCGATGGCTGTGCTGTCCTGGTTTAACTATAAGGTGTAGACAGCCCAGAAGTGACCCTTTCGGTAGCACGCTCCTTTTATTGATTTATCAGTGATGCACTATCGTTCACAAGGCATTTTGAGCGGGATGAATCCCAGACAGAACTCAACACGCCCCTGTTTCCTCCTACAATCGTACCAGTTCGTTCGACGTCGCTCCTTTAGGAGCACAGAAAGTGGACCCTGTGCACGTATAAAAACACTCTTGGAAATGCTTCAAACACTGTATCTTGTGGATATCTTTATCAAAAAATTACATAGCTCAAGATGTTCATCCAATCAAAGCGACTGTATTCAGGTCACCGGAGGAGAAATTATATTCGGGACGCATATTTCACCCAGAGCTCGCTGCTTGTTGATATTCTGGTGTTCTGGGCACTCTCCCCTCTGGTTCTTCTCCTTTCTATAGCTATTATGTTTTTTTAGCCACCATTTTTATGGAACGGTGGAAGCGCTACCAAAACGTGCTCGCCTACCAGTGGAATGTGCAAAACCTGGAGCCAGTTGACGAACCGCCTCGTCCCGAGTTCTTGGCCCTCCTTGATAGAAAGGGTTACAAGTCTGAAATCAATCCAGTCACTGGGGTATGCGACTTTTTCCTAATGCAGCACAGGTTTGAGTAGAGTTTACGTCTCGCAGGTACTTGATAGTTAGCCTCCTTTACTAAATGTGTCTGTGATCTTATTCCCCCCCAGCGTGAAGAACCGGTCATCCCCTTCTGGAGTCGTAAGGTGCCCATCCTCCTTGTCACCTACGCGGCCGTCCTGTTCGGGGTATGTTTCTTTCCTTTCAAAAAAGATGTATTTTCTGTCTGGACCGTTACGGCTTTGGGTGACAGCGTTCACAAACGCAACTTCTCTTCTAGGTAGTCCTTTGTTTGGCCTGTCTACTCGGCGTCATCTTCTATCGCCTTGTCATCCGGGTCATTCTGCTGCAAGATGAAAATGCCTTCGTCAACGCCACATCCGGCATCATCACCACGCTCACCAGTTCCTGCATCAACTTGGCGTGCATTTTTGTGCTGAAGTTGGTGAGTTGCCCATGGTCGGCTGCTTCTCTCTCTCTCTCTCTGCCTCAATCCTACACGGCGTCCTTACACGTTAACGATCTTTTACTGCCATCTAGGTGTACGACAAAGTAGCCGTGCTGATGACGAATCTGGAGAACCATCGCACGCAATCCGAGTACGATGACAGCCTCACGTTGAAACTCTACCTCCTGCAGTTTGTGAACTACTACTCCTCCGTATTCTACATCGCCTTCATCCAGGGCACAACAGCGGCCATTCCGGGCGATGACAGCGTGGCTATCCGTTCCTCAGGGGTGCGTCCGTTCGTCCCCTCTGTCTTTTGAATGCTAGTAGTCACGACTGCCTGTGAAAATATCTGTGTTTTTGTGTCGAATTGACATTCACGTGTCAGTATTAAGAAGGACTCAGTCGGCGACTTTAGAAAATGTGTTAACCCACCCAGGCGTTCTCGGCTGATCGTGAAACCGAGGGATCCTCTGAACCAGATGCCAAATGGTTTGAACATTTCTTTGCATGCCTTGTCGTTGATTTGGAGCTCACCGCGAAGGCTTTGCATCGTTCTAGGGAGCTCGGCGGGTCCTCGGTCACCCAAACACTCCTTACGAATCAGTAGGTGATTCCACAGGCGATCAGACACAGCATGAAGTCGAAGGAGTGCTGCCTTAAGATGGGTGTAAGGCTGGTCGGCCGGCCGGCGGACTCTGGATCAACGATTGTACCTGAAACAGAACCTGTAGGGGCGAATCCTGTGGAATTTGGCAACTTAGCAGAGTAAAAACTTGACTCGATGCAAAAGAAGCAGAGGTCAGGTGCGTTAATCCAGAAGTCCGGTAAAGAGAGCGCGTCATAATTGTGGCAGCGGCAAGGACTGAGTGAAGATGTACGCAAAAAAAGAATCAATACGCCAGCGCACATAGTGATTGGCTGGCGTGAAAAGGACGGTGCGCGTTCGCGTTCGGAGTCGCCACTTTAGCGAGTAAGGTGATCAATATTGCGGTTCCAAGCAAGTCAAGATAAACCACCCTTCTGGACACCCGCATTCCGCCTCTTGAATGCTAGTACTCTCAGCGAACTGTGATGATATCTACGGTGTTTGTGTCGGATTTGCATTCTCGCGTCAATATTAAAAAGGAGCACAGCCGGCAACTTTAGAAATAGGTTTTCCTACCCAGGCGGAAGTCGGTTTCAAGTGAACCCATCTGGTAGTGGGCGGCTAAGGTCTTTAGGCTGTGCAGGCTTATGGTTTTTCCACCTGCTTTCTCAAAACCGTGCTTATTCTGCCCTCCGCAAGAACTACAATGGAATGCCTGGACAGGGGAGATCACCTAAACTGCCTGGAGTTCGCACTAAATGTCCAACCTCGTAAGGTGGGCTAACTCATGAAATGTCAACCGAAATTCCGAAACGCGTCTTCATTTCGGAAAGGTTAATTAAGTAGAATTGTAAAACTAATCAGCCTGCAGCATAATTCGATAATATTGCGGTTACCTCGGGATGCCGGCTTTCGAACGAACTTCCTTCCGGCTGCATGCAAAAACTATACTCTGTAAAAGTGACTACTGAAGTAGCATGCATTTTTCTCCTTGATTTTCGATGCCCCCAAATGTCCAATTATATTTTCTGGAAAAAGTCTCACAATTAGAAACTTTTAAAAACCGAGATATAGTCTACCTTGGAGTATAAAATTGAAAGATGTAATTTTCTACCGAATGAGCGAAAGAATGGATATTTTTGTTAGAAGGAGACGACAGGCCGAAAGTCAAGAAGGACCACCGACACTGGGCCAAAAAAGATAGACACGGCAACAAAGGGAACAAGGCCGATAACAGAACACACACAGCAACGCACAGCAACACCATGCCAACGTACTCATACCAATTAAAAATAATTAAGTAGGTCAACAGTATTGTATCCGTCAGGTGCGGCTACATAACCGCATCTTACCAAAAGTTTTTATTGTATCAACCGCTTTGTCCGTCTCCGGGTGCCTTTACATAACCTGACTCCTGGAACAGAATTGTTTTTGGGAGGGGAAAGCGAGGTCCGCCCTACTATACTTCAAGTATCACACGATTCACAGCCTTTTCCCCTTTAAGTGTAGTCCAAGTGATCGTCGTGCTCGACGAAACGCACAGTATGCCAGAATATTTAAGGCTAGTTTTATCTATAAACGACACCTTGGAGACAGTCGTTTTTACCCGTCGATAGCACGCTTCCCGGTCGCTGGGGGCTTTGCCCTTCCAATAAACTCGATTGATGAATACTCTTCCAATGTAGGTAATATTGCCAAAAATGAAAAAAAAACAGTACAATCTGTCCATGGCTCAATCGTAAAGCACTGAACATAGCTGTCAATGGCCAAAACACCTGCGCTGAGATCTCGCGTTATCGGCACCTAGGATTGGATTTAGCTGGTTAACGATTGCTAACAAACCAGAAATGAACACGTCCCCGTATCTGTTTTTTATCGACATTCCTCCAATACTGGTCACAATGCGATAGCCTGCGAGGGCTCTAGTTTGAGCCCTCAAGGCCAAACGGGCCGAGCATGTCTGGTAGACCTGATCGGCGCACGCCCTACCGTCATAACTGTGTCCTTTATACAGGCACCGCGGCATTAAAAACAGTCCAGTGTGTGTGTTTGTCTTTTAAATATCGTCTGTGGGACTTCTTGGCACTTTTGGAGCTGCCCATAATGGTTTTTGGAGTTCCTAATTAAGGGTTAACAAAGCACTGTGTAGGAACACGCATGATGCTTCTCAGTAATGCAGTATCAACTAACTGCAACTTGCTATTTCAAAGACACCTAAGACTTTTATGTCAGCATCTAACGAGTCTCTGCCCACGCTGTAAACCAAGTTTGCCTTCTTTTCAACTGCTGCTGGGCGCAAATTCGATCGAAGGCGTAGCGGCACGGAGGTTTAATCTCCCCCATAGGCAGGGAGCTTTAGCTTTCGTAGAAAGAACTTCAATCATTGCAGCATCAGGGAATAAATCTTACTGACTTAGCGCCGAGTTCCATCCAACTCCAACTGGGCTTCTTGGCTGAAATAGCGCGTCTTTTGGCTAATTGAATTATCACCATACACGGGGGCAGATTCCAGACTGGAATTGTTTTGGATGTTTGCGCCCAAACATTTACGCGACCTCATACAAATTCCGCCCTCTACAATGTGGCCTTCCTTATACACAGCTGTAGCGTCTTCAATTATACTGACTGTGTCGAAATTTGGTTCACCTGTGTTGTTGGTGTGGGTTGAGCGTGTGTTTTGGGCCTACTTGGGCTTGAATTGTTACAGTCGCCATTAGGAACCGAGTGGGATCGCTATAAGGGGGCCAATAAGGTGATTTCTGATGGAGTCGAGCGTCTGTTGTATATATGTTTCTTCGTCTACCTATTTGCTCGTACTGGGGGCAGTTTATGATTGGAGAGTCCCAAAGACAGAACAGAATGCAGCCGAAGGTCAGATCCGTTATACCGTTCCCTTTTTGAGCTTTTCCAACCCAACTCGAGAGGTCTTGAGCCCATTTGCCAACCGGCAGAGCCTTAAGCCCAATGGCCAGCCGAAGCTATGCATTTTCTCCCGTGTTTTATCGTGAAGACTACCATAATGTTGACTTCTCATCGTTATTGCAATCCTGCGAAGACTTTAGGGAGTTCTTTGGCAAAACTGACCGCCGATCCAAACAAAAAGGTGCGTTCCAGGTAGCAATTGAGGAGAGAGCGATGAGCTTACCACCACTATCGGTAAGGGTCCTCCCTCGAACCCGCTACGAGAGACGGTCATCCTCATCCGTGCCCGTCTCTGATAATGAATTTGAGTAAGCCAGGCTTTCCTCGCTCCTCCCTGCCAGATCGTCTCCCGGTTTAAGACTTCCGTTCAAGTGTGCCCTAGGAGTCTGTGAAAATTTTGCTCGCCTAGTTACCTTGTTTCATTTAAACACACGCACACATAAGAAAGGTCACGAACTCCGCACAAAAAACCCTCCTAACGCACAGGTCACCCACCCCGCGTCATACCGAAGTTAAAACGCGTTAAAGGAACGACCATTCTTCAAAAGTAGGCACGCTTTGTTTCATAAAGTATTATTCATTAACTAAGAAATGGTGTATTTCATCGAAAACCGTCAGGTAAAAAAACGACTTTGTGACGTGTCAGTTATGCAGGGCCTAATATGACTCACGGCAGGGAAGGAATATATAATACAACGACAAAGTAATGAAGAACAGCAAAAAATACAGCGTATTGGTACTTTGTCGATTGTCCTTTTGCTTCTAAAACGACTTTCAGTCGGACAGGCATAGAAACTACCAAGAAGTTTACTGTTGACTGATCTATAAGATTATGAAACAGGTAATGCAACCTTGCCCGCACTAAACATTGTTTTCTTGTCTTGTCCCCATTTTTATTGATCAATGCAAAGAAATTTTCGGTCGTATTGAGGTCCGGGCTGTTAGCAGGAATATAAATGTCCTCGGCCCGCGGGCGGAGAGGCTGAATGTGATCTAAAAATTAGATTGTAGTCGTAAGCTAGATCAAAATCACACCTTTGAGCTGTGAACAGGAGTATTATTCTTCAACACTACAGTGCACATTTGACGTCGATGAACGCCTTGTCGTTCATGGTCTACATTGTCGACTGTTTGATTGGCCGCTCTCTGAATTAGATGGTTATAAAAACCATTAGGTGTCGGCAGTTCTTGAAAGTTTCTATCGACACATTGTGTTCTCGTGTGAGGTGCTTCCCATATACGACAACCTTGGCCGACCTCGGAGACTCGTCTAAAAATAAGACCTCACCACAAGAGAAATTGCTCTTTCAGAATGAAAGTTTGTAACTGGTATACCCCTGAAAAAATAAAAAAAACCCTCTCTAATAAGTCACTTATTTGAAAAACGGCTTGGTCATGGCGTTTTGCTGATGGAGGCCGAATATTTTAATCTTCCTAATTCTGCCCGGAGAAAACAATGATAAGTGTTTCCTCTTTACTTAGCTCTAGGCACTATTTTATTATTAACAATTCTCCAGAGAGTAACCCGGCCATTATTGAACATACGAGCTAACTACTCACGCGGCAGCCCTTCGGCTGCCAATTTTCATATCCGTTCAAAGTCAACTTTCGATAGGAACTGTTTCGACATCTTTGCTGCACGGCGTGGCAAAGAAAATTGGCATCATGTAACGCGCAATCCATATAGAGGTGTTTACGCCTACTAGTTCCCGGTGTAGTAGAACAAATACTGCCGAGCAAGCTTATTACTTCGTTTAACTATATAAAACGCTACAGTTTTACTAAATAGAATTTGTGAAGAGCAAATTGCTTCTTGTTTCATGAAAGGGATGCATTCTTACATACTTGCCTTGACTGGGTTTTCTTGAACTCAAAATCACGACTTCTGTTTCCAGAGTGGATTTCTTTGATGCTTTTTTGGTTATATGAAAGTTCCTTTATAACGCAACGTGTGCAAATAAGAGATTTTATTAGGTGATAATTATTAGAATAGGAAAAGACGTAGATATCCGGAAACGTCAAAATCTGCCTAACCTTGGCCTGATACTCAATAGCATAGGGAATTACGCGAATGTTTGGAGACGTCCGATTTCGCCCAAACCTGATTTGTTTTCCTTTCATAAAATACGTTTGAAAGGTTTTCTGTGCCTCAAATCCGTTCAACAAACAAAAGTAACCACAGCATATACTGGGCTGCCCACACTTCACAAGTTAACTTATCGTGTCTCCTACGATTGGCATGCTAAAAGTTTCAAATCCACTCTGGAACTCGCCGTCGTCTCCATGCCTATTTTTCAAATTGCATGATTCAGTCTGTTTCCACCCTCGCTTTCACTCCCCCCCTCACCGGCATATTTTATTCTGTGCCATAGCAGTCATGCTTTGTGCGTTTTGCTGGAGCAGCTCAACGAGGGTTGCCCCCCTGTTGGCGGTAGTATTGGCAATGAGTCAATTCACTTGGCACCTCCGATCCACTTGCTCCTCTCCAGAAGTGGCAGCGTCGTGCTGCCGAATCACTAGGTGAAGATTCAACTTTGTAGGTACTTGTGTAGCCATCGGTGATGTCGATTAGTCATCCGGCTTGCGCTCACCCTTTTTTGGTGATGTTCGGCTGTCTGTCTGGGCCTGCATTGCGCAACTCAGAGCTTTGTGTGACTCTCTTGTCACGCAAACCTATTATTCAGCCTCACTGATGATTGTTGTTTTCCCTATCGCAGTTTTCAGATCGAGATTTGCCCGACAGTTAAGGTCTAGGGTGTATCCGACTGAGCATAGCAGTCACTGCTGATGGATGAGAGTGCGAAATCGAAACGTCGGGCGATTGTGCCTGCCCCATTTCGATGTTACATAACTCAGAACAAGCCTTTCCATCCTCATTTACGCTCGTCGGTGATTTTTTCGATGATTGAAAATCGTTGCCATGCCAACATCCGCGCGAGTATTCTTGATCGAGAGGAATGAGAAACTTGGATTCTCGCCTGCGGCCCCAGACCTCCAGACCTCCCGTAATACGAGTGGCCTTGCGTTAAATTCCAGGTGATTGGGTTTAGGGTTAAGGCAAGTGTTTGGGCTAGGACACGGAAATGGGTACCTTTTTGGAATTTGGCATAAACCGAACTGTACTACGGGTAAGGGTTTCTGTTCCCGTTTCCTACCGAACTTTACTTCCATAACTGATAGGGCATTTACCCATGGCCCATATGGTAGAATCTTACCCTCACACTATAAACGGGACCTAATTCCACACCTTCTGTATTCTGGTCTGAAGGCGCTGTCCTCGTTTCTGTCGATTCAACCTTCGTTTTTATGAATTTGCACACCGAGCGGCTTGCCTAGCACCGAGTAAGTGGTCTTTGCCGGTTTTTGGTCTCTCCTTTTTTCTTCATTGTCGAACGCTACTCATTTTTTTGCAGTACCACCTTACCGCTCCACCTATTGACTGTCCTTTTTTCAGTGTGACGGCGGCAACTGCCTCTTCCAGCTGTTCATCCAGTTGGCGATCATCATGGTGGGCAAACAATTCCTCAACTTTATCACTGAGAACACCATTCCGTGAGTTCTGCCTTTTTGGGCAAGGATGGGATATATGACCGCTTTAGGTTTACTATCCAGAATTACCTACTGTTTTTACGTAAGTAGTTGTTGCTCAGTACGGTCTTGTTGAGGGAGAGTGCGAGTGAGGAATTCGCTTTATTTTGAAATCATAAATTAAAAATTTTCAGCAAAAAGTCGGCTCCATTCACTATGGGCAGTAAATAAGTCACAAAGTTTAACACAAAAGAAACGATTTTTATGAAGACAGTCCAAGTCTTAGCTTCTGTATTTCTATCCCTTCACTCGTAAGATAGCGTGCCGGGAATGGCAATATAGAAGCTCGAAAAGCCGATGTGTGACAAGACATAAGTCGGAAGCTGCGGCGCATCGGGCGGAAGACGTCGCAGAAATAAGAACAGAATGCAAGGGATGGGCAACGTCATTTATAATCCGACCAGCAAATTGCTTGACCGTATTGAAATGTCGTTGTAGGATAATGTCGAC
>CACRXP010000741.1:231356-245641 GCA_902702965.1 Spirometra erinaceieuropaei
AGTTGCGAATCATTGTCACCATTTAACCACGTCTCTTGAAGGCAAAGCCCTTCATTTCTGCTGTGTTCTTTTTTCGACAAAAGTAGCTCCAAATCGTGACCTTTGTTGAAGGTAGAACGACAATTTGTCGACAAGAAGCCTGAAATTAACACTTTGTTCCTTGGCTAAGCTTAAATGCGAGTTCCTAGCCACAACGGTGTTTTTTCCGATGTATAGGCCTTAGTTGACGCAAATTTGATAAATCAAGCACAGAAAAATCGCAAATACGACATATTGGCCGAAAAGTGAAGCAGTTTGCGGCTAGCGCACTGTAGAGACGACCTGATAATCTTAGTTCCGACAAACAAGGGATGCAAAACAGTTTAATATATGGAAGGGGAAAAGGCACAGTAATGTACAGTTTATAAAAATCCACACGTGAATGGAGAACTACAAAAATGGCGACTCAAATTCAAAGGCCCACCCTGGCTACTGTGCGTTTGCCGCACATGCGCACACCTGCGCCCAGTTCACTTGTCGATGTCCTCATCTGGCCTGCCTTTGTGTGCTTTCTCCAGTGCAAACCTTAACTTCCAGCGTGTACGACAGCAGCTTTGCATTTCTTCGTCAAGGGGGGTTTTATTCAAAATTGCCTGCACGGAGCTCGGTTTCCCTCGCCTGACCAGTGTTAGCCTCTGACTATACGAGTCGCCTTGGTAGTGTTTGCTTACGCGTGTCGTTTTCCGTTATCAAAGCAGTAAATGAGGAGGAGCAGTAAAACTTCCTAGAGAGGGTACATATTTTAGGAGGCTACTTCTAAATGTTTTCGAAGTAAAGAACCACGAAAATATAGCTGAGCTTATGGCAACACAGAAGGCCCCTTCTGGACAAATTCTCGTTTAAGCAAGCATAGCTCTCCGGTTATTCTATAACTCGACCAAGTACTGGCTCAACAGCTGGTGTTTGGGTGAGGTAGTTTGCAGGCGGGCGAGGGGGGATTCGCCGCAATCCTAGTACTTGAAAGTCAGAGGCTCCCTACCCACCCATATGACACACCAGTATAAGATTCAGGACGACAATGAGCCCTCGGCTTGGTAATGAGCAATATTCGTATGCTATCACTTCATCCCATCGTTACGTAGTCAGGCTTTAAGGTAGCGCCGTTGCATGATCCGCGACTGTACAGTCTTTAGTCCGAACCATCTGATTAGTTATTGGCTAGTCTTCCCGCAGTCAAGCGTCTGAGTGGCTCGAATAGGCCGAAAAGGTTGACCGGGTCTTTCAAATGTTTCTACTGTCCCCTGAGGAAGTCGTTGAAGTGCGCATTCTCGCATGTAGCGGCCTAGCAACTACATCCTATTGATGCTGCAACACCTGGGCAATTTGCCACCCTGATCTGACTCTGTCTCTGTTGATGGATTCGAGCGAGAATCTGAAATGTCAGGCTAACAGAACTCTTGTTCCAGCAATCGTGCCTCCTTCTTCGCGACTGCTTCCTGGAACTCGCCTCTTTGTTTCTACTAGTTACTGCACTGCCTGTGGTTGCAAATAAAGTCTGAGTCCTCGAATGCTGCCATATGTTAGTTGACCGTCGTCGGACTGGATGCGAAAAAGAGCAAAGTGTCGCCTACGATCAACACTCGGTATAAAACAGGTACGTTTTACCTGTGCGTAAAACGCCTTCCCCACTGCATTTGTGCTGGTGTCCGCCACAGTTGCTTGTTTCGCAGCGGCCTTTCAGGAGCGTAGTTCTGAGACTAGATCGTACAGTGCACGATTGGGACGCGTGGGGTATTGTGCAGGTCGTAGTTTGGGCGCCGTCTCGTCGATGTATGCTCAAATAAATATAATAATAGTGATTATTATTATTATTATTAAAGTACTGGTTGTCAGTGACGTCCTTCGTTGCTTCAGTTGGGCCTTTTAGGTACGAGAGATAACAACCGAAGCGTTGTGTTATTTGACACATGGTCTTTATTTCCCCTGACTACCTGACATCATTCTGGCTAACACATTTTCTCTTTCCCCATTACAGACCAATCAAACGTTTTATCAAAGTCCTTCTTGCCCGCCGGAGTGCGAAAAAGAAGTTGGAACGCCAGGCAGCGGTGCGAGCAGCAGCATCCAGTTCAGGAGGCCCGTACGGTTCCCTTGATCCGAGCGCTCCTCCAGTGCCGAGTGCGGCGGAAGAACTGGCCGCAGCCAAGCAAATCGCCACCATGTATCATTGTCGTAGTAATTACACCCTCATTGATGCTGGCTCACGACCCCTCTTTGAGGAGTACCTGGAAATGCGTGAGTTACCTTCATCTGCCCAGTTAACTGCAGGTTGCTTATACTTTTAATTCCTATTGAAATGCCGTAGTCCGACAAACGCCTGTCTGCCTCGACATTAGCATAAGGCATAGTCGCGCAACGTGTTAACCGTATTATCATTTGCTACTTATAAAATATAAGTAGGCCATATTGTTGTACCTTTTTAGGGTGTCGACAGGTTCGCGCACTTGTCAGAAACCTTTTAATTCGCATCTCACAACATTCAACAATCGTAAATGCTTCCTCAGTCCAACAAGACTTTTCCTCAAATTTTTTAGTCATTCAGTATGGATTCATTACCATGTTCGTACCGGCCTTCCCTGTGGCGCCACTATTCGCCCTGCTGAACAACATGTTTGAAATACGCACCGATGCCGCCAAGTTCCTGCGGGTTCTTCGCAGACCCGTAATCAGACGCGAAAAAACTATAGGTAGGTCCATTTTCCGCGTTGTCGACAGCTCCTGCTCCCTTCTGGTCTTCCTGTTCATGCACTTTGTCCCTCCTATCTGCCACAGGGCACGGCGTGCCTGTCTCGGTGACTAGCTCCAGATATCCCCCTGTAATCCGACATCTACATTTTTTTAAATGGTCACCACACAAAAATTCATGATCTCGAGGCCTGCCAACTGGTTGGCTGACTCATCCCCAATGCAGTCCCATGCACAAACGCCCTCTAGACCAGCTCTTGTCGACGAGAGATCTGCGACTCTTCCTTTGGAGTTTGATTGGTATGGTCCCAGCGACCGAAGCGCGTGTGATACCCGCATACATGAATTCGGTTTCGTCGGTCACCGCACCCGCGCCCACATCCACTTGTCTGTGTTCTCACACTGACGCATGCTGTGTGTGTGCCTGTGCAAGTAGATCTCACTGAAAATCAATTCATGCGTAAACTACAATCACGTCCTTGAGATAGCGGTGGCGCACATGGCGGATGTATAGCTATCCGATTCCTACTACTATGCTGACACCGAACAGAAGTCCAAATTTGAGCTGGTGGTGTAAACCGAAGTTGGGCGGGTTCCTGTCGAATCATTTCTGAGCGCATGGTCACAGAACGGAGACTCAAACTGTTTATCCGCAGGTGACTGCCGCATCGTTACCACATCGCGTAGTTTCTATCCTCGTTGGCTTGCAGTCCAGGTTTAAATAAAGGTCGAAGTGAAGTGTGGCATCTAATAGAATGTCAACGGGAACTCTGAAATATGCTTTTAATTGGAAAACATTGCTCATGTAGGTGGTAAATACTGATTAGCGTGTAGCATCAACCCAGGGAGACAGTATATGTGCTATTTCAATAAAATTTAACCAAAATTTTGAAATTTGGTCTGATTATAAAGGGTTACATACGTGGGATTGCAATGTTAATTTTCGTGCAGGACGAGCTCAAAATCTGTTGGTCACGCCGGGATATCGGTTATTGGATGAGCTACCTTCCGGCCGTTTGGAAAAACTGCACTGTATAAAAATAAATACCTAAGTAGTACGACTTTTCTCCACTGATTTCCAATGTCCTCCCAAATTCAAGTTTATTTGATGGGAACCGTGCACAAAATAATTCCTCTTGCACCCATTTGTTGGCAAAATACGTCCTCTTCAAGTATTGCACTTGAAAGATAGGTACCTCTCTGTTTTAGAAAGCATTTCCAGTTCTAAAATAATTCTGAACCCTAGTAACCGTTGAACTTCTATTCAGGATTTCCACAACGACGAGGCTTAGGCAAAATAATGCATTAATGTATGCCGTTACGAAAACATCGTATGAGCTCATGACATTTTTGCAACGGAGGTGTGCCAGGCTGTATGCTTTATAAACAGCATTAATAAATGGAGAGATACGATGGTTTATAAATAGCTACTTTTCAGTCCTATAAATCTGATAATCAGAAACCTTTGTTAAAAGCGAAAACCATCCTCTCTTTAAGTACAGTGCTTGAAGAGAATGTGATTTTCTTCCAAATTGCTGCAAGAAAGAATATTTTCGTGCTTGTTGTCTGTAAAATATATTTGAATTTCTAAGGGCATCCAGGATCGGTGGGACAAAATTGTGCCACTTAAGTAATCGTATTTTACAGAATGTAGCTTTATGCAGGCAGCCAGAAAGAGGCTCGTTCAAAAGCCGCCATCCTACTGTGACTGAAATATCATGTAATTATGTTGCCCGATCACTAATCTTACTACCTCGCTTAACTAATCTTTTCGAATCGAAAACACACTTCAGTCACGCCAGGCTGCCTGCTTTTGAATGCATTCCATACTGATTGCATGAAAAAAACGGTACCTGGTCAAATATGCCTACTAAATTACCTCAATATTTTCTATTTGTTTTCGGCGCCATTATGGACCTAAATACATTTTGTAGAGAGTATGCTCAAACATACTGTCTCTTGTGAACGCTTGGTGGCAAATCACGTCTTCAGCTGTTATACTTGAGAACGAGTACCATCCGGGTTGAGAAAGTTCCTCAGTTGCTGAATATTTTTAAACCCGCTTTGCCATTACGCGTATCTTTGGGGTTTCCAAACAGCAAGATGCTTGTATTTCATGTGAGAAAACCCTTGCATTTCTTTGGGCTGTCAAGATGCTCATGAATGTTTGCAAAGAATGTGAACTGAGTTGAATATTTCATAAGCAGCATTTGTAAACGGACGTGTAGGATGCTATTTGAGTGGACATATTGCCGTCACAAAAATCTCACAACTGCAAATTTTTTTTTAAATCGGAAGATAACTTTTATCAAGTACAAAGTTTGGAGAAGACGAAGTCTTTCCCAAAGCTCGTGCGTGAAATAATACTTTGTGTATGTTTTCCATAGCATACACATAAATGTATAATGGCCTAGAAACTCACTGGAAACAATTTTAATGCTTAGGTAGTGAATGGCTTTTGCGTGCTGTCAGTAAAAGACCCCGTCAAAAGTCGACATCCGGGAGTGATAGAAATATCTTAGCATTACACAACATCCATCCGAATCGAGAGAATATTTCAGAATTTTGGCCAAAAGCTTATGGGATAGGCCACCTGCTGCTTTATTTATTTGATCTGCTGGCCAAATTCAGGCCTTTCATGCATCTCGCAAAACCCTGATGCGAGACGCTGACTCGGAAACGTCTGCTAATTCCATTCCATTCGATACGCCTTCCTCGCTGCCGCTGAGAACTTTTCAGTTGGTTGGGAGTTTCCATTTTGTCTCACTTTATTTGGTCTTCTGAGTGGCCGACCGCCCATACCCTCGTTACTTTCGAAACAACCATCTCAGTGAGTTTTTTTCTCGGTACATTGTCTCATTACTTCCCTTTTCCGCTTCAGGCATCTGGTTCTCCATCCTCGATGTCCTCTCCTCGATCGCCATTCGAACAAATGTGAGCTCTTATTTCGGCTTCGTTTAAGAAAAAAAGCGACTCTTTAGCGCTCTACTGAATCCCATCAGTAATGCTGTGCCCTCAAACCCCCTTTTCTTTCCCAAACAGGCCTGCCTGATTGCTTTCACCACCGGCTTCATTAACCGTCTCGTCTACGTCTTATACTACTCTCCCACCTCGACCATGGCAGGCTACACAAACTTCTCGCTCTCCTACATGGCTGCAGACCGATTCACTGCCTCCCATAGCAATCGGGAAATTCTCAACGGCTCGCTCTACTGCAGGTGCGTTTAAGGGGGAGGGAGGGAGCGCTTTATCAATTTTGCCGTCTCTATGTCATGAAGGACTTCCATCTTGCCTCCATCCTCACGTAAACTTTTCCCTCTCCTAGGTATCCTGATCTCCGCCAGGCACCCTGGGATCCCCAACCCTATGACTACACACCGGCATTCTGGCACATATTGGCCGTCAAGTTCGCGTTTGTCTTCACTTTTGAGGTGAGTTGGCTATTTCTCCCCAAAGAAAGTTGGCTTTCTCAGTCAGGCGATTCCTGGGAATGTATGAAAGCATGATCACCTCTTAAAAGAAGGAAGTAGCGGGAAAACAGGTACGGTGGGCGCTAAAATAATACTTCGCACGTGTTTATCCGGTTTTTTTCCATCTCAGTTCCAAACCCTCCTGCTTTCTGAGAAGATTGGCCCTTAATGCATTGGTATTAGCACTTTCTTCTGGGAGCATTTCCCCTCCCCACTTGAGTGGTACCATATGCTTAGGTTTCTAAAAAAACCTTGCTAGATGCGAATATGCTAAATTTACAAATATCACGTATTAACATCTTCCTTACCATTTTAATCCAGCGAGTGTCTGTGCCACGGGGGGAGGAGTGCTTCTATGCCAGTCTTGGTTACTTCACAAGCGCTTCCCTGCGAGTGCTTCTAGCCCTGTTTGCGCCCTCTTTATTATCCTAATCCCACGAGTGGCCCAGACGCCTTGCTAATGGAATTGTTTCGACAGCGTGGAAATCCGTCTGTTCCACTTCATTGGCCATGCACTGCGAATTACCACGCGGTCCCCACAGTGGTCTTACGTTTGTGATTACGCCTTCCTTATCCTCCACATCTAACGAGTGGCTGTGTCGGGGGGGGGCAGTGGTGAATGTCACGCGCTTCCTTGCGCGTGCTTCGAGCTCTGCTTGCGCTGTTTTTCCCCTCGTAACCCAACGAGGGGCTGAGTTCGATATGTTAACTAAAGTTGTTTTTGTAAGCTAACCCTATGGTATCAATCAAGTGGGGCTGCGGAACCACACCTCGCCCATTTCTTAGTCTCGGGACACGGCTGGGACTTTGAACTCGCGTATGCAATAAGCCGCCTTTGTGGCTTTTGGTTCGGATGAGGGCTATGCAACAAAAGCCCTGTGACAGATGCATCTCTTGAGTTGACTCGCTAATCGGCGAGCGCCCACTGTCATAATTGATATTCCCGATCACAACCGACAGGACAACGGGCCCGTGGCTCAATGGTAGAGCGTCAAACTCCATGACCAAAGATCCTGGGTTCGAATCTCAAGTGATCCACACTTGGGGTTGGGTATGACTGGCTGATGACGGCTAATAAGCCAGAAATGGCCATTCCGGTCTCCCTTGTCTTTGTCGGCTCCATCTCATCTATGTCTACTACTAGTCGCTGTGCGACTGCCTGCGAGGGTTCTAGTATGAGCCCCAAGGCACAACGGAACGAGCATGTTCCGTAACCTGATCGGCGAGCGCCCACGGTCATAGTTGTTTTCATGTTTATTCGCTTATAGTCCGTTAGCCCTAGCGCGCCCTCCACAGCAACACGATCAAGACTTTGTAAATGAGGCCCAAATTTGTTCTCATTGATGCATCCACCGGCTGTAGTTAGTGTAACGGCCTTGAGCGAAGACCAAGCGGACTCTCGTTTCGGGTTAGTGAGCGGTCGCTGATCTTGCCGCGGAATGTTCCCTCCCCTCCTAGGCGTGGCCGGATAACGATCCGCCAAGCTTGCTGCTCTAGTTAGAAGTCAGAAGTCACATACGGGAACGTCATCGAGTGAGATGTCAGACACCTTGCAGCACGCTGCTGCGACCTCAAGCCCTGTATGACGGAGGTCTGGGTGGAGCAGCCCACTTTATGATCAGGAGGATACAGGCGATCAACCTGGGAGCAAACCAACTCACGCGGGGGCTATTTGACGAGCCATGACTTAGCTGGATTTTCGAACGACCGACGGGTGTTCTTTATTGCCACAACCAGCAATTGCTGTCAATGAAAGAGCGACATGCACACACACAGCGGGAGGTGTCTGTGGATTCAAATAGCCGCGTTCGGCTGCCTCGGCTCACACCTCTTGTGACCCCGTTCGCTAAATCTAGGAAAGAGGCACGGTCAGATATGGTTATGTAGCCGCACCTGAAGTAAACAAAGCTCAGCCACCTGTGGTAAGGGACCGGTGGTAATGGGGGGTTTTTACATGTGGGCCGGGGAACACACAGGCGACGAGTTCCAGTGATTGTATGCAAAATAAAAGCTACTGGGAATGCACGGTTCTACTTTGCGTGGTTGAGAAATAGTTGCCCTAACCTTTTACTCAAACCCCCTTATCCTAGCCCCAATAGTCTTGTGTCCACTGGGTGCGGCTGCTTAACCATATCATACCAGAGGTACAATTAAATTTCCAGTCTGAAAGTATGAGGGATCTTTTACTTTGCATGCCTGGCCACATGCCACTATAGCTCAGATCTAAACTCCGGATCGAAATAAGGTGGTTGACAGTTAGAGACTGTGGTCATCAAACGTTCCCTTCATTTGTCTGTGTTTTTCAGTTTTCTATAATCTGGAGATGATTAAAATTCATGGCTGTACTTATCCTGAGTGATAACGCCCAACCCTGAATTCATGCCGAAAACCTTCGAGAAACCCCGCTAGGCGGACTTTCGATAGTTTGTCCGTTGATCACTACGAGGTCAACCACTGCTGTGGGCCGAGCAGTTGAGAATTTTACATGAGTCGAATTCTAATGAGAGGGACTTGTTTAGCATCCTCCTCACTTTCCCCCTCGCCCAAACCCCATCGTCTTTGATTGCAAAGAGGAGGTGAAGAAGAGTGCAATTTGTCATGGTCATAGTGTTCAACCTGTGCGTACCGCACTCGTGCTACCCCGCTATGTGAATTAGCCGGAGTTCCCCCCTGCATTTGAAAGTTGTCACAGAAACCCACGGTAGGAAGGGGTGGTTATAACCTGACTGTCAGCCCGGTAGACCAAGGTATCTCGCCATCTGGCTCACCAGCATTTCGAACCTCGTCAGATCGATCACCGGTCACACGGCTTAGACTTCCCCCCCCACCCATCCCCACCGGTGATTCAGCCGACCAAGGATGAAATCAGACAAAGTGATTGGCCAGGCGTCAAGTCCCTGCTCCTCTCGTGTCCCGGCCATGGCGGTCGTTCCTGGTCGGATGCGGTTATGTAGCCCCACCTGAAATAAAGAAACCCCAGCCACCTGTAATACGGGACCGGTGGTAATAGGAGTTTTTACAGATGAGGCCGGGGACGCACAAGCGGCGAGGTCAAGTTGTTGTATGCAGAAGAACAGCTATTGAGAATGCGCAGTTGTACTTTGAGTGGTTGAGATATAGTTGCCCTAACCCCTAACTCCTAAGCCCTAACCCCAACAGTATTGTGTCCATCAGGTGGGGCTACATAACCTCGTTCCCTAACAGTGCGCCATGGCACCTGTTTGGAGTCATTCTGGCCAGACTTTCAGTGTGCAGTAGATGCCCTAACTCGTGTGGGATATGCCTCAATTGGGCGGAAAGTTCTTTGACCAATCGGGTGCCGGCCCAAATGCATCAACTCAAATCCGCAATCATTGAACGAAATATTACGTTGGGTAGAAATAAGATGAGATGCCAAAAGCAAGAAAAGTCGTGACATATAATTAAACTCAATTTGTAGAAATGCATTCAACTTGTCCATGCAAACAATGGAGTAAACAAAACCGTAGCTTTTTCAAAAAAAGTTCTTTTAACAACTGCTTACGCTTAACTATCTTCTGAGAATTAGTGTTATGTGGGATAGGGCAGTTAGTCAGCTAGGTTGTGTCCTCGTACGTCATTTTTTTCTAATGCAATTCGAAGGAAAAAATCAGAACGTTTGGCCAACTTTTTCGCTACCGTGACAGATGCAATATCTGTTCATTCGCATACGAAAGAACATACTTTTCTCTTTGTATTGGATCCCTTTTTCTGTTCCTCGGCTCACTTTTAGGCTTCATTTCATCATTAATAGTGCCCCACGGAGTCCCCGTAGACTCTAGAATATTCCTCAAAACGTTGACACTATATCCGTTCAATTTTTCAGTTGCAAACTAGACCACGCAAATGTATCTTGCTATATGCTCAAAAGTTAGCATGTCTGCTTGATAGCAAGCCCTTTTCGTAGTTACTTATGAAATATGTGCATATTCCCGGAACGCTAAGATGAAATTTCTCTTGCAAACCTCATTAAATTTTTGTTCCGTACAAATTACGGACTCGACTTATTTGAAAAAAATATTCTGGCTTTCTGAAATAACGTCTTTGTTCACACCCTGGCTAACCTGAATTGCGCAGAACAGATAATTAAAATTCACTTAGCAAGCGCCCTAGTAGAAAGCACACACTGATGCACGTAGAAACATAGGCCGCACGAGAAAAAGACTTCTCCGGAACGCGTTGGGCACAACGTTTGAGGTGCTTTGGAATGGTCATGTGGAATAGCATCACCGACAACTATAAGGGAGACTGGATCGGTCATTTCCGGCTTTTTAGCCGTCACCAGCCAGCCATACCCAAGCCCGAGGTATGCAACTCCTGGGGCTCCAAGTTACGACCTGTTGGTTTGAAGTCCAACGCTCTACCCATCGAGCCACGAGTCCTGTCGGTTGCAATTAAGCATCTTAGCAATGGTGACAGTTCTATCGTCGATTCCGACGATGTCCACCGTGTGTTCCACAGCAAGGTGAAGCAATGACGGTGACTTGCGCGTGAGATAGGTTATAATGATAGTAGACTTGCGCGGCATCTACCGCATTCTCCCCTCCTCCCCCCCACCTCGACCCGGTGTCATGACAGAGCCAAGAAGACCGGGGTTGGGGGGGCGCAAGTAGCTGGCACCGCCGAACCCGCACCTAGGCGTGCCACCACACCCCTTTGGTCTACAACATACACTTGACCAACAACAACACCCCAACAGGGGTCAGAAGGACGAAGACGACTGGGCGTTACGGAACGCACTCGTCCGTAACGCGATCGGTATGCGCCCCTCTACCATGGTCTTCTGGATTTCGGTTATCAAGTTTCATGTATATGCCTTCTTTCACACTCCATCCCTGTTACCCCTGTTCTCCCTTGGGTGTATCTAGAACGTGGCCATCATCCTGACCTCCATGATCGCCTCCTTCATCCCTGACATACCCGGCCGCCTCTCGGTGGTTGCGCGTCATGAAGCTCGTGTGGTCAATGAACTCATTCTCCGCGGCGAAATAGAAGACGAGGACGGCGACGATGCGAAGGCAAAAGAGGATCTGCCGCCAAACACTCAACCGGCCTTCACGTTTTACAATTACGAACATCCCGATTACAATGTATGCTTAACTACCCCTTTTTTGTGTAGCACGCTCCTCGTTTCTGTCTGTTGTTTTTTCAGGCGCGACTTCTAGGAAAAACAGTTCCCTCAAATTAACTGCAGGAATGCCGGGGACCGAAGTTCCGCCCAGCAGCAGAACAGGCAAAATTTATAGGGGGAATATTGTCTCAATCAACGGTCAGTTGCGCAGGTATGGAGGTGACTGCTTGGGCCTCTGTATGCCGGCGCCAGATCGATACATCGGTCGATTGAGTTGTCATCCGGGGCCCACGCTCCAATCAATTCTCGGCGAACTCGTCTCCGGCGTGGGCACTTATCTTGGTGGCTGTGAGGTCGAACTCGTAAACACTTTCGGAGATCTGGGCAACCACTTTTGATACTTCGTTGCCCCGTCCGTCTCACAGCCAGTTTATGCTCTCGTGGACGCACGATTGACATACATCCCTCATAATTATCGCCTATTCTGTGGCTGCTTTCGTCTTTGACGATGAACCCCATCACGAGTTCCAATGCCCAGGCGGCTAAACAAATGGTTTCGGCGATCGGGCGTTCCCTCCTTACTCATTGTTCTTGCTGACCTTTCGCACCCTTTATTTTGTGTAATGTGGTACGTACTACTTGATCGCCACTGTGGTAGTCAATTAAACTAAGTACAATGCGATCTCCTCCTCCTCCCCCTCCTCCGCCTGCACCTCCTCCTCCCTTCTTCTTCTTCTTCTTCTTCTTCTTCTTCTTCTTCTTCTTCTTCTTCTTCTTCTTCTTCTTCTTCTCCTCCTCCTCCTCTTCTTCCTCCTTCTCCTCCGCCTCCTTCTCCCCCTCCTCATACTCCTACTCCTCCTCTATCTGAAAAATTCATTATTGACCCGCAGCATCTGGTATCCCCGAACCGTGCGCCAAGATGAACAGTGCAGACAATTGAGAATAACGTACAAATCGGGCCTGTGACTTCTAGATATCATTAAAACGCTCCTCGTTTTATCTGGGATTCAGACTTGAATAAACTTATTTACCAACTCTCTAGTCATCGCAGACCCGCCCAGCATAGTGGATGGTAACCTTTCGAAACATTCGCTTCAGAGTTCAGTTTTCTGAGGCGAAATGCAACTACTATTCGTGTACCTTTAATGCAGTTGCCCAGTGTTGTAATGTTCATAAATATAAATTTTTCTGTTTCACCGATTTTCTTCCGAACGCTAGAAATAGGAGGGCCATTTGATCCCATATAGACGTTTTATTTACAGAACTTTGAATTTTATTACGGGTGATTCTCCGACAACCACTCGGTTTATGGGGGTGAGGGTCCTCTGCAGGGGTCTTTACGAGTTCGGGCCCTGCTTGTAGTCTGGCGAGCCTGTGTTCTCTGCTTGCAGGACATGCCGCCCCTAACCGGTGCATCAGAATGGAGGGACCTTTGCTTCCCCTCGGAATTCTCTACTAGTCTACAGTAGATATGCTATCTCATGAAATGTTGACTGAGATTCCGAGATGTACACTAGGTGGGCCAACTCATGAAATGTCAACCGAAATTTCGAAATGCGTTCGCGTTTCGAAAAGATTAATTAAGTAGGGTTGTAAAACTAGACAGCCTGCAACATAATTCTATAATGATCCAGTTATCGCAGGGTGCCGGCTTTCGAAAGACCTTATTTTTGGCTGCATGCAGAAACTACACTCTGCAAAAAATGACCACTTAAGTAGCATGCATTTTTCTCGTTCATTTTCGATGCCCCTAAATGTTCAATTATATTTCGTGGAAAACATGGACAAGATATTTATTCTTTTACTTATTCGGTAGAAACTCACGTCTTCTTCCGATTTTATGCTCAAAAGAAGAGTATAATTCGGTTTTATAAACTCTCCTAATTCCTGGATAATTCTGAACCCGACCTGCTGTTGCACTTGCATTCAGGGTTTCAAAACTACCGGCCGTATATTTTCCGTGTACGGAAAACCATGCATTTCTCTACGGTGTTAAGAGGAGACCATATGAGGTTCATAAAATTAAGCAGTGGATTTGGGCAATATTGTTAACTTTGCAAGCCACATTCACAAATGCAGGGACATGACGTTTTATGAACGGCAATTTCACGGTATTAAAAAATCTCACAATTAGAAACTTTTTTGAAACCAAATTATACTCCTCTTTCGAGTATAAAACTGGAAGTAGACGTAATTCTTTACCGAATGAGCAAAAATAATATTTCTATACATGTTTTCCATGAAATATAATTGAAACTTTAGGGACATCGAAAATCAATGAAAAAATCATGCCACTTACATAGTCACCTTTTTACGGAGCATAGTTGTTACATGCGGCTGAAAAGAAGTTCGTTCGAAGGTCGGCATCCCAAGGTAACTGAATTATTATAAGATTATGCCGCATGATGATTACTTTTACAACGTTACTTTGGTAATCCTTTCGAAACGGAAATGCATTTCAGAATTTCGGTTAAAATTTCATGCGCCAGCCCATTTACTGTAAGTAATCTTTTGGGATTGTTAACGGATTTCGACATTTCGGTTAACATTTAATGAGATAGCACATCCACTGCACGTTCTCGATTCAGTGGAACACGAGTGAGACTGCAGTTGCGGGTTCACAAAGAAGAGACTGAGAGGACGGTAGCTATTGTTTAATAACGCACGAACGTCCGCTTCCACGTGGTATTGGAAGTGCAAGACTGGCCAAAAGGACCAATCAACAAGCTCGCAGAAAATAACGTTGGTTACACGAAAGTAGTGTACCCCCGCAACTGCAGAGGTGTGCCCGACTGAGCAGCCTGCTAGCAGCTTCCTGGAAATAGCTTGCTTCGGTGGCTGAGATTACCGCAGTACAAACTCAAAGGCAAGTCCCATGAAGCAGTTGATTGGAGGATGGGGACGCGATCGCTGGAACAGGAATTAATTTCCATTCGCCGGAAGTTTCAGGCTCTCACTGGAACCCGACATCGGCGACAGCAATAGGTAACGCTTGTTGCTGT